>JANHFJ010006580.1:28414-40760 GCA_032468195.1 Cerberus rynchops | reverse complement strand
TTCTATTCTATTCCATTCCATTCCATTCCATTCCACTCCACTCCACTCCACTCCACTCCACTCCACTTCTCAATATTCAACATTTGCCAATAGTTCCCTAAAGTCCTTGCCTTAAATAGTAAAATAACAAGTTACAGGGTCTTTACAAATAGCATTTAACAAAAGATGTAGCTTTACAATATACCTTTTAACTTTTTGCTCTCATCCGAGCAGATGCCCTATTGTACAGCAGCCTCAAACAAGTGGAATGATAAGCCAAAAATGTAGAATCGGCTTATTTATTCCTAATATTTCCTTCCAACAAGATAAATGAAAAGCATGTTCTATAGGTTTTTCTGCTTAATGATGTTAAAGGGAGCAGAGAAACTATAAATGGATCTTGGATCTTTTCCATGTACCCTTTCTCAAAAAATCTTTGGCATTGGTCTACAATAATTTGGGGTAAATCCACAGAATATAAATCCACATTATTCTGGCCATATATCCTTTCTAGCATTTGATTTGTAAACACTGATGATACTCTGGCTTTTGAAGGTTAGCCCTGCTGCACTGTTGTGCAGCTGACTTTATAACCTGTTGAATTTTATGTTGCGTTATTTGCCTCTTGGCTTTCAGCTCAGTTCACTGAATCAATGCCCTTGTGAAAAGGTCAGCTAGCATGTTGAAGAGCCTTCCATTTGTAATGGAATGTAGTTTGCAAGCTTTATTTCACAGAAGAATCAATTTAAAGCCTTTCTGCTGACACTGACTTTGCAGTCTTCCTGATAACATTAAATATATACAAGTCCACTTTTCTTCACTACAGATCCAAATGTACTTTTTAATGTATCACAGCTTTTTTTTTAGTCATTTTGTGCGAAAGACCCATAACTAAAGAAGCACATGAAAAGGTCTTTGCTAAAGATGGCATGTATCTTTAGTAACTGCAGAGTTAACTAAACATACATTTTGTGGGGAGTTGACTGGAGACGGTTTTTCTGCTCTACTGAACTCAGAGATAAAACAGCAGCATCATTCCATTATTGCAAGGTGGTAAGAGGTTGTATCAGACATGTTATAATGGTTATTAGCAATTACTGAGCATTCATTAATTTAATGGGATAATGACTATGAAGGAAGACTGAATCATCCTCTGATATTAAAAGTTATATGGGGATTTAAAACAGGTGGAATTATTATCCCATCTTCCTAGCAAAGTAACAACATGCACATTGCATAGATTTTCTAGCTGATGAATATAGGCAAAGTTGCATTGGCTTGCAAAATACTCCATAGGTTAAATATCCTGGCCTGCATATAATAATGTGAGTATTCTTAAATTAAATCTTGGTTTTGGTTGTACTTGTGGCATATGGGCTGAAAGACACCCCGCTTCCCCCCAAATAAGACCTATCCGAAAATAAGCACTAGCATGTTTTAATGTGTGTGCCTATAAGCCCTACATAAGCCCTTCCTGAAAAATAAGCCCTACTTAAGAGCCTGTGCAGCTGCCCAGCTGCCCATTCTGTCTGGTTGCTCACAGTGCTGTGGCCACAAGGTGAGGCAGGTGTTGTGGATAGTTGGGCTGTGGGGCCTTGAAGGAAGCTGGTGCAAGGTGCATGGGGAAGCTAGACCCCTGCCTTGCTGCATGGCAGAGGCACTGGCACATTGTTCGACTTCCTGTTCCTTTGCAACAAAAAACAAAATAAGACAAATAAGCACTAGTGTTTATTTTTGGACCAAAAGAAAATAATACCTGGTCTTATTTTTGAGAAAACATGGGTATGAAAAGCAACTGGTATTGTCCTTAATCATTATGGAATGCTAAATATAGCATGGCTATGACTAATTCTGCTAACCCACCATAAACTTTGTAAACTGTCTTACTTAAAATATTTTATGAAAGCTTTGATTTATCAAAAAAAAAAGATATGCAGTAGAGGGCAATATTTAAGATCCTATCTGGTAACAAATGAGGCATAATGACTGGTATTTATGTAATTTAGTTTTTGCAGGATGCAATAGTTTTTGTTCTATTTCCTTTTCTTTTTGATTAACTCAAAACAAACGTGTAATTTTATGTTGTTATTTCTTAGTCCTTTTTTAGTTTTGCACACATCTCTTTAACTTTGAAAGTGAGTAGTGTAATAAGTATGCATGTATGGATCAATTGAAAAAGAACTAGATCCTTCAATCTAATTCTAATTGTGAATATGCCTTGTTCATTTTTTATTCACATTTTGCATTCATGATTTTATCATCATAGTTTTCATACCATCATTTCTCTAGTCCAGGATAGGCAACCAGCAATATTAGGCTCCCATGCATTTCTGCCACCATTCTGAGGTTAGACATTATGTAAAAATTATGTAAAAAAACTAAGACAGAAACAATCCTCAACCAGAAAAACAGGCAATTTCAGTCCTATTAATCAAATTTCTCCAAAATAGAAAATATGATTCCTGATTACTTACAAATTTCTCTTCTTATGGGATTGATTTTATTTTTTTAATGTGGAATGACCTACCTCTGGAATTATGGGTGCTCCAATACTAGAGATTCTAAAAAAGGGATTGGACAACCATTTCTGTGAAATGGTAGGGTTTCCTACCTGAGGAGGGGGTTGGACTAAAAGACATCCAAGATGCCTTCAAATTCTGTTATTCTGTTTTTTATACAGTACTTTTTAATTACTGAAATGTTGGTTCTTGTGGCCATTCTAACTGCTGTCATTAAGGAAATCACATGTGTTCATTAAGCACAATATCATGTGATTGCCATTTGGGACCTCTTGCCAGCTTCCTCACTGACTTGGCTTGTCAGAAGCTAGCAGTGATGGTGACATGTGACTGTGAGACACTGTGATAGTCATAATTGTGACCAAATTGCCAAGAGCCCAAATTGCAGTCTGTCAGAGCGTTTGCAGCATTGTCAGAATTTTTCCAACATGGCTGCTTTTATTAGACAACCCAGGAGCAACAACACAGCACACAGAGAGTTAGATGTTAAACAGTGTTTTATATACAGAATATATACAATACACTTGGTAGGCAAATACCTGATCAGTCAGTTTTCTTAATCCTATACGGAGAATTCTGTTCTCTAAACCAGTCACAATGGAACAAGGCACAAGGAAGAAGGAAGGAATGCCCTCTTATATAACCACTTCTTAAAGGGGACTTTTCTGTAGACTCCTTCTTAAAAGGGCAATACCAAATGCTGACTCATTCTTGCATCAGCTTATGTTACATCAGCCTTTCTTGCATCAGCCTTACAACTGTTCATCATAAATCCAATATCTCAACACAGTCATGTATTTGTAAGGACTCTACAATGGCCCCAACCATAGGGATCACTTGTAATTCTTCTCATTTAGTATTGTCATAACTTTGAATGGTCAATGAACAAGTAGTCATGAAGAGAGGACTACCAGGTTTTTTAAAAATAAATTACATTAGTAGTTAATTCACTTTTGAATGAAATTTTAAGATCTTGGTGCCTATTTATAAAGCTCTAAATAATTTGGATTCAGGGTGTATACATTTTAGTTAATAAATAGTGGTTGGAGAGCTGATGCTCTTCTGTTTCAAGGTTGTTAGGTCACACACATAGACACAACCCTCAGAAGCTGCATATTTACTACTGTTTAAGCTGATAGCAGTAGACAGGAATGTAATTGAAATACCTAGCAGAGAGTGCTTTCCTGAAAAAATGCCAATACAATCCAAGAAGCAGTAGCATAGTCCAAATACATTCCAAGAGCCACAAGAAGCCAAATCATGTAGTCAGCCAATCCAAGAATGAAAGCGTCACAAACTAGAAGCAGGCATGAGTTGGAAGGATGAACAGTTGTCTCAAACACAGACTACAAGCAAAGCAATTTTTTTTTTGTTGACAGCTAGTTGAAATCAATCTTGCCTTGCCCTTTGTCGAGCAAGGAAGCTCATTGAGGACTGTTGTCCTGCTCATCTCAATATGAGTCTAGACTTAGGGCTTGCAGGTTGTGCCTCATCATCTGACTGCTCCAGCTGAGCAAGAGATGCCTATGGCTGATCAACCTCAACTGAATCCTGGCTTACTGAATCCTGATGCTCATATTCCTGAAGCAGAAATAGTTTCCCACATCAGGATATTAGTTTATATAATATAGTATTTTGGTCAAATATAGATGGGAAAGTTTATAAATATTTGTAGACCCATTATGTAAAGGAAGGAGAACATAGTTTTTAGATTCATCTTTCAGCATTCATCTGGGATGTTTTTTTTAATGTTTAATGTTAAATGTATTTGATATTTGTTTTTTTCTTTTTTATACACACAAAGTATTTTTCTCTTTTTGTTATTAGTGTTGGAGGTTTGATAGTCTCTCTTTTTTCTTTCTTTTCCTTTGTTTTGCATTTTGTCTTTGGTGAGAGCATATGTATGTACCAGATAGGAAGAATAAATAAATATATAAATATGCTAAAAAAAGATCAGAGTCAGATTCTGAATTGTGGCTCATAACATTTTCAGAAACATCATATCACTCTGTTTAGGGAAGAGTCCTAAAAGTCTCCATAGACATCCAAGTAAACAAAACAAATGGATTATTGAACAAATCAGCTCAGAGTTGTCACATGAAGCACAAAAGATCAGGTTCAAATTATCCTATTTCAGACACGTTATATGAACACCTAGCTTTCTGGAGAAGGCTGTAATGCTGGGGCAGGTGTAAGGCAAGAAAAGATTAGGACAACCAGTAGCAAGGTGGATAAATTCAATTATATGGCAATGGCTGTACTGTTGGATAAGCTGAAGGACAGATCATTGTGCATAAAGTCTACATGTGGACACCAAGAATCAACAATGACTTGATGGCACATGATCATTATCATCTAGCTGTTTGAAATGCTATCACAATATAATTACTTATGCTTTTGATAAACCTTATATTTTAGATATTACAGGAATTTTGGTTCTATTGTATGTGTACTTTGAATTTATTTTTCTTGACTATTTAGTGAGTTATAATGAATACCATGAAATATTATAGATAGAAAAGTAACTTAAATGTATGGTCCAACTTCTGGAATATTTCAATGTATGTACCAGATAGGCTATTTTGCCATTTTTTAAAATATATATTACTAGTCTTAATCTGAATTATAGTATCCCTACATACTGTATATACACATATTCTCACATACATATTCAGCCTTTCTTGTTCTTTCACACTAACTGGAAGAAAATAGCACTTAAATTTATGATCACTTGAATAATTTGCATGTATAATTATTTTTACTGTATGTGAAAAGCTATTCATAAAAGTATGGTTGTCCAAAGTGTACTTCAGATTCTAGTCATATTTATCTTGGCATGAATATGTATATTAAGGTTGTTAATTTTAGTCTTTTTGGTCACATCTGTTGTCTCCTACAAATATTTTATGTTGGAAGCAAAGTTTCCTTCCTAAGAATTTGTATTGTAATTTAATGGTCCCACAAGTGTCAGTTATTTTGTTCATACTCTAGAAAATGTATTTAAGGTATGCTAAAGGCAGAATTACTGATGTATGAGCATATATTTATGACTATGGTAGAACCAATGAAGGCATTTAAGATGCTCTTTCAGACAATGAGATGTGATAACTATTGGTGAGCACCAGATAAAAAATTATGAGATATTTTGTTTCATCAAATCAATGTAAGCCAATTTATCAGCACATAGTGAAGAAGATCAGAAATACATTTTTCCTGCTGCTTTAGTTCTTCAAGATTGGGCTGTATGTATTTTTCAGGTCCAGCCTCCTGGCATCAATTGGTCATAGCAAACAAGGAATTCTGGATAAACTCACACAATTTTTATCTATTGTTGGTTTCTACTTCTGCTTTGTACTTCACATTAAAGTAAAAGGCTTGTTAATCTTAAACCATGATGCCAAATGACTGAGTTCATCTTAGTTTATTTCAAATTGTACAAGCCAGATTTTGAATATTTTCTACCATTGTCATCTTTATAATTTTGGAAATAACATTTTGGATTGATTAAATAGGAGCTGCATTTATTCAAATTAACCCACTTCCCCCAATTTATTGGTCTTACTTTACCCTGATTACTTCAATAATTCCCAACCCACCCACCCTCCCCAGAAAAAATGTCTAAGTCCAGGACAAAATATTTAACATTTATTGTTAATAAAAATTAATTACTTGAAGATTAGAACAAAATAACTGAAAAACAAATTTAAATCCATGGGTGATTTACGGAAAGTCATTTTCATTTTGTAAATAGTGGGATTAGTTTAACCCTGACTGTGAAGCAATACAAGTTTAGTCATTCTCTTAGAGGAAATAATGTTCTTGTTTCTCTAGCATTTTTGCAGTACATTTAAGTGAAAAATTGCTTTACCGAGATTTTTACCTATTCTGCTTACTTAAATTTGTAGCCCACAGCAGCAATCAACAGCTAACAGCACAGAAGAGGTAGCTAAGTAAGTGTTATTCTGAGTCCTCTTACTCTCTGCATTAAAAACATAATCTTAATCATTTTGATAAATCAGTATAAAATGAAGCATACAGGTAGCTGGAAAGAGATGTAGTTAAATTGTGTTTCCATGAAATATATTTTCTCATCATTTTGCAAAGAGCCATTTACCTCATTTAGATCCATTTAATCTACCATATATGATTTTGGGGGCTTAGTTCATATTTCTAGATGCTTCCTTATTCACATTGGTTTACGTAATTTGATTTGATACTTATATTGCAGTGGAAAAAAAATGAAAGCACCCAATACTTCGCTACTCACTCTTATTATTCCATTTTCATTCAAGCCTCTTTCCTATTACAGAACTTTTTTTTCACAATATGGATGAGTAATAACATGATCTTTGACACCCACTTTAACAGTCTTTTCTATCATACAGTGTTTCATTAACAAGGAAAGACCTATCACCTTACTTTACCTTTATAGCTTTTCTGGAGCTTTTTTGAGAATTTAAAAAAAATATTATGAATTCTACTCTAAGTTGTTTATAGGCAATCTAATATGTATATTTCGATATGTAGGATCCACTTCTTATTGCAATTTGTTCCTCTTCCTTTTCTTTACCCAAATTGTTTTCAAAGCAGGATGGTCTTGCTGGATAGCATAATATACTGTATACATTTGGGTATATGGGTATACCCAAATATGGGGATTTGGGTGTAGTGAGTGAAGAGAGAAGAGAGGAGAGGAGAAGAGAGGCAGATTGATTTTTGTCACATTCAGTTAAACTCAGTGATGCTTGCATTTCAGACAATCCCCCTATTGGGGTAGTTATACAGGAAAGAAAGACATGCTCTCTTTTTCATTTATAACTAAATTTGGAAAGTCAGTGATTATACTGACATTGTAACCTGGTAGATTAAAGAGGAATTTGTAGAACTTTAGCAAATCACATCTATACATATCCATCATTTGTTTTCTCTATTTTCCATTGTGTGGTCTTTCCTGATAACAAAACAAGAGAATTAAGCTTGTATTAACTAATTCTGCTTAATTCCAGGTTCCTAAATTAAATATTTCTATAGTAAATGTTCAGTTTCAAGAATACCAGTCAGGATTGGACTTGGTTATACTTTAATAAGAGATTTCTAGGACTGTAGTCTAGACAGAATAAAAAATAATTAGATTCTGGAAGAAAGTAATAGCAACCACATTTATAGCATTACCAAAAAAAAATAAAAAAACCCTATATGAAACTATCCATATAGTCAGCAGGAATTCAGTTTTTTTCCAGGGAAATATTACCTTGCCATTTTCAATATTCCCATGGACTGTGGATTTAATATTTCAAATGTGCAAGCCATCTAGCTGATCTATATGTTAGTATATGAACTCAGAAATGAGGACTTCACTGTGTTATTAACCTGAAAGATTATAGCAATAATGGGTTCCCCTCTAAAGCCTTAAAAGATTCTTTGTGCACAGGGATATATCCTTCTCTAGCCTTATTTTAATTAGATCTCTGAGGATTGTGAGAATGAGGATGCCCATACATTATGGGTTACTTATATTTCCACGAAGTAGAGTGGCAATGACCTTTAAGGAACCACTTCAGTTTAAGAACTGGCTCATTGAGCCTAAATCCAAACAACGAGAAGCCAATCCTATTGATTTACAACAAACTAGACCACAAACTAGTCTCATTCATGCTGGTATCCATATAATAGGGTAGGAGTCATAAAATCCAGGCTTCGGATGTGCTGCCCAATGATTTGCAGCCAAATCAATATGTGGATTTTAAAATTAATGGATGTGATGGACTCTTCTCTGTCCACTAAATATGCATTGCAAGAGCAATGGTATTCTGAAGTATCATTTGAGTCAGAAAACATAAAGAAAAACAATCAGAAGTACATATACTATTAGAACTGTTGTTTATATAAAGCAGCACACAGAGCAAATAAAGAGTACAGTCACCATGTGCTTTACTACTCAATGCAACTGTAACAGGAAAAAGGAAATTTTACTTAGAATAAAAGAGCATAGAGTATATACCATAAATCCAAACTTGTAAACACTGCCATCTACTGGCTAAATACTGGCTAAATAAAAATACATTCCAATAATGAATTATGAACATATACTAAGTGTATTAATGTTAATGACCATATATGGAAAATTTTGGATACACTAGGAAAAGATCTAACTTCCCAAAGAAGGCTCTAATGCTGGGAAAGGTGAAAAGAAAGAGAAGAAGAGGATGATAAGTAGCAAGGTAGATGGACATTTATGCTTTGAGTGTAACTTTGGATAACCCAGTTGATCAGGTTAGGAACAGATTGCCATTGAGAAAATCTGTGTGGTTGTTAAGAGCTGTCATTAACTTGATGGTAGATTAGTGATCAGTGTAAAAGGAAATACATAAAATGTATGAAAAGATTCTTAGAACTGTGAAATTGGGAATATCATCTAAAAGTAGGCTTGTCATAGTTTTAAACAAAAGCAGAGTGAATTTTAATGGGTACATTTTATTATCGCCATAGTTTTGCATGAAAAACATAAAGCTCTTAATGGATAAGGAAACTCAGAAGGGACTTCTGTTTAGGCAAGCATGAATATAGACTTGGACATATAGTGTAGGAAATATTTATTTCTAGCTTTTCTAAAATGCATACAAATCTTTCATATGTATTTAGGGAAACTATTTTTCCACCATTTTAGAATAAAATCATGATGCGATTTGTATACTATAATAAAGTGAATTTTAGCTGATTATGATTTAAAGATTAATTTGAGGACACAGTGGGGATGGAAATATAATCTTGTTTATATGATGAAAGAATATGATATTGTGTTTCTTCACACAAACACAAACAGAGGCAAGCTACAGCAACATGCAGTTTTATATATTTGTGATTTCATATAGCATTAGAACTGAGCTACATGAATATTATCTTTAGGCTATTGTTTTGCCCATTGTGACTTTTTGGAATAATTAGTTCATTAGCAAAACAAGTCCAACAGATCCACATCGAACAGATTTTACCCTAATATGTTTTGTGGTATATGATTTATTTATGTAGAAGTGAGATGAAATATAAAATACATAAATGACTGAAAACTAGCAAACAGTTCATTGTAAAAGGATGTAGGTCCATTGTAGCGACAACTTACCACGTTAAAATAAATCACTTGTCATTATTACCAGTGAATAAATAATCAATTGTTCTATTATATATCCAAATTGTCAATACAGTTCTAGCCTAAGTTCAAAGCTAAAACAATTTTGGGACCGCAGTGTTTGAAGTACTTCTGATTTTGGATGGCTTCCCATAGAAACTAAGTGATAGGTCTAACTATTCACCCACACTCTGGGATATTGACGGTGGAAGATGTCTTTGCAATTTATCGTATCCACCTTTTTTTGCTTTGTCTTTAATTGTCTGATGTTTTCCACTGATTGGATCCCACTGTAAGTACATGCCCAGCAGTAAAGAAAGAGTTCGCTTTTGGTAAGATAATCATTCAGCAGAAACTGGAAGGAAATGGTATGCATTATAGGAAACACTAATTAATTAGAATTGGAAATACAAATGGAATCACATCTTCATAAAACAGTTGTATGATAGTGTCAGTCAAAGATGTTTAGTGTATCATTTTATATTTAGCCTGGTTTGGAAATCTCTAGCTTGTCTTATTAGACAACCATTTGATTCAAACTCTAAAACAGAACCCATGCTATTATAGTATGTGAATTATTTGGAGAGGTTTATTATTGATTATGAAAATTATTCTCCAAAGTACCAAAGGCAGGACAAGAAACAATGGTTGGAAACTAATCAAAGAGAGAAGCAACCTGGAATTAAGGAGAAACTTCCTAACTGTGAGGACAATTAACCAGTAGAATAGCTTGCCTTCAGAAACCATGGGTGCTCCATCACTGGAGATTTTAAAGAAGAGATTAGACAGCCACTTAACTGAAATTGTATAGGTTCTCCTGCTTGAGCAAGTGGCTGGACTACAAGACTTCCAGCTTCTCTTTCCACTCTACTCTGTTCTACTCTACTCTACTCTACTCTACTCTACTCTACTCTACTCTACTCTACTCTACTCTACTCTACTCTACACAATGATATACACAGCAATGATATACACAGCAACTTCTTCTAAGCTCTTAGAACAAACAAATATAGATACTTTACATGACTTCTATCCCATTCCCCTATCCCAAGAAGGATGTGGCTCTGGATCATTTTCCTCAATAATTAAATGAACAAGTCTAATTTTTTGATTCATTTGTTAATTGGGCTTTCTCTTAGGGCTTGTGTGTAAACAGATAATGTTTTAGATCATGTGTGTACAAAAATATTCAAAATTCCAAAGAATTCACAAACATCTAAGCACCACTGTAGATAGTCCATCCTTCCTTAGTGTTTGTGTTCAGATTTAAATAAGGAGAGCTCTTGTAGTTAATACAATAGTAGCCACTTAGCAAAATCTAGAAAAAAAATGGTCCAGGAAAAGAACTCTTTTTCCCCCCTGGAAGGCTCTGTTGATAATTGGGATACCAAAAGAAGTGTAAGCTATTTTAAGGACCTCTGAGTGTCAACAATTGGGTGTAAAAGTGAAATTGAGGTCAGGCACATTTTTTAGGAGCTTAAGTAGCAATTTCCCGTGAGTTGGTTTCAAAGCTGGCAACTCTCACATTAGATTAGCAGAAGTGATGCCACTACTAGAATTTAATGTTGTATGCAATAGCTGTTTTACTATTTATCTAACAGACAGATGTTTATAAATGAAGATGCTAAATGGGACAATAGAATAAATAATGCTGCTGCTCCTGGAATCAGAATTATCATTATTGCATTTCATATATAACAGTTTTGTTAATAAATTTATAATTTGTTATAAATTTATAAAGAGGATATTTGTCAGTTAAGTACAATTTGTAGATAGAATTCTAACATAAATATATTTTGAATCACCCTCAAATTAGTCTTTGTTTACTAATTGGAACAAAAGAAAGATACTTATGTTTACATGAAAACATCAATGTACTATGCTGAACAGACTCAATGTTTATTTATTATACTTCTAATTTATAATTCTTAAAGACATAGAAGAAGAAATAATTTAATTGCTTTATAATTATAGGCTTTATTCGAAAAACCAAAAGAAAAAAAAATGGTCACAAAGTCTATTTTATTTAAATATCTATATTAAAATTATTTTATACAGCTCCATGATGCAGCTCTGTGCATTGTGCAATAACTATTGCTATCAATGGGCTTCTTTGAATGACTGCTTGTTTGAATCAAATCATTTGCCACATTAAACAGTTTTTAAAAGGGGAATGTGAGTATAAACAGATAAAGTCCCTTCTGCAGTGATCCTCTTTAGTCTTCTATTGAGAGAAGCTGCATGTGTGCATCTCTCCTGCTTGTTGGCAGTTTCCGGCACCAGGTACTAACAGGTATGCTTCTGGTTCCAGCAATGGATCAAAAATGCAATGTGTGGGACATAAAGGAAGCTCAATACTGACATATTTTGCTTGTTATTCAATATTACTCTCCCTAATACTAATGCTTTTTTTGTTTCAGGTAACAGTGAAAGAACCTCAGTCAATACACGATCCTACAGCAAATGTCTTTCTCACTGTAAGTCGGAGTTTGGGAGGCCAAGGAGAAGTCCAGATTCTTTGGAAACTTGAGGAGGCAGCTAGATATGATCTCACTCCTCTCAATGGTACTCTTTTCTTTTCTGAGGTACAGCCCCTTTTGCCTCCTCACCTTTTTAATGTTGTGCTATTATTTCTTATTTTATTTTAATTCAAGCTTATGCATATAGAATAGAATAGAATAGAATAGAATAGAATAGAATAGAATAGAATAGAATTCTTTAT
>JANHFJ010006575.1:87518-105324 GCA_032468195.1 Cerberus rynchops | reverse complement strand
TAAAGTTTTATTCTTTGGACTTTCGTTCTCTGGAGTTCTAATTGAGTTGAGGATGTTGTGTGGAACCCTGACAATATGCTTAACACCAGAGATTAAAGATATTGTACATCGATTTATATAACGTATTACTGTAATTATTTTCCCAGCTTCAGAGAAAATTAATTAAGCATATATATATTGTAGGGCCAATTTATAATGCTATCATATTTCTTTGTATCATGCAAATTCAATTTTCAATTTCTATATAACATTGTAAGTTTTGTTAGCAAAGTTGATAGATAGGTTTCCCATAGATAATTAATTTATTAATTGTGATTGCACCTACTATTGTAGATCACAATTTCAGAGTGCAGATATCATATGTAAGTTTTTTAAAGAGCAGATATGCTTACTTTCTCCCTCCTAAATCAAATTTAAACCATAATATATTCTACTTCTCATTGAGATGGTTTGGGCATGTGCAGAGGAGGCAGAGTGGTTATATTGGTAGGAGGATGTTGAAGATGGGAGTTGCCAGGCAAGAAGCGTTCAAGAGGAAGGTCAAAGAGGAGATATATGGATGCACTAAAAGAAGTTAATTGGGACGAGAGTAGAGGATGCTGAGGATAGAGATAAGTGGAAACAGATGATTCACTGTGACAACCCCTAATGGGAACAGCCGAAAGAAGAAGATATTCTACTTCTCAAAATCTGTATATGGATTGCAAATAAAACGTCAAGTTTAGTTAGCAAAGTTAAGTGAATTTTCAAATGCAAATTAAAGCTGGGAGGGTAGATGGGTGCATTACTGTCTTACAAATCATACAACTGTACCTGAAAAAATGTCCTGGATTCTCTTATCCTACCTTGAAGAGATTTCATGTAAATTAATACAGCCACAAAAGCTATGTTTTTAAAACATTGTTCTGGGAAGCCACCTCAATTTTCATTTTAATCTGGAACACTGCTTCAGAACATTTCGTATTCATATATTTCACTTGAAATTTCTCTTTCAAGATAAAACTCCACTGTGGCAAAGTTTCATTTGTAATTTATGAACTGATTAGTTAGAATCTGTGCAGTTGCCTGGGCAATTGTTTCACATTTATATTTTATTATGTGTAAAACCTGCATAGGAACTTGTACCATTTATGTATAAATTGGCACTAGAATCCATCTCCAAATACATTATTTTATCAAATCATCTGACAAGTCATTCTTGAGCCCGAAAAAACACAAATTCATAATGATTGCTTGGAAACCACATAGGTACACTTTGTATTCAAACTATAATATGCTTAATATAAATGGAAACAAGATTGCAACTGTCCAAAACTAGGTTTCTGCCAACTATTTGAGTCTATCTTTAATTAAAGACAAGATCCAACCAATACCACTGTTCCCCAATATTATTGTTCTG
This sequence comes from Cerberus rynchops, assembly GCA_032468195.1. NCBI lineage: Eukaryota > Metazoa > Chordata > Lepidosauria > Squamata > Homalopsidae > Cerberus > Cerberus rynchops. The sequence goes on along the minus strand of JANHFJ010006575.1, from coordinate 103,925 downwards.
GTTTTATAAAAAGGAACGCCACTACAGCTTGCAGCCAAGACAGGAGATGATAATGGCAAGGGAGAGACAGGCAAAGGAGCTCTAGATGCAATTGTCTCTTCAGTGGATGGAGGGAAGGGGAAATTTTTAGAGAGGGAGAGATTCAGGGCAACATTTAAAAAGCATTAACTACTTCCAATTAGCTCCACTCTGTTAATGACTACACCTTTTTATTAAAAGAAACAAAAAATGACTCCAGGAATAAATTTAAATGAGTAATGATGGTTAAGACAACTCTTCGTTGCAAGAGGCATAAAGAAATTTCTCCTACGCCCAAAAGATTTTCGATAATACTTTAGTATATAGGTAGTCCTCGACTTACAACCACAGTTGAGCCCAAAATTTCTGTTGCTAAGTGAGGCTGCTGTTAATTGAGTTTTGCCCCATTTTATGATCTTTCATGCCACAGTTAAGTGAATGCATGCAAGTTAGTAACATGGTTAAGTGAATCTGCCTTCCCCATTGACTTCGCTTGCAAAACGTGATCACATGACCCCAGGAGACTGCAATCATCATAATCGTCATAAACATAAATCAGTTGCCAAGCACCTGAATTCTAATCACGTGAATTTGGAATGCTGCAATGATCGTAAGTATGAAAAACAGATATAACTCGCTTTTTCAGTGCTGTTTTAACTTTAGATGGTCACTAAACCAATGGTTGTAAATATGAACTACCTGTATTTAGCAAAATATTCTTCTAGCTCCATGCTAGCTGTAATTCCTAAGAGAGAAGTCCAAGAATAGAAAATGGAAACAGTGAACAAGTGAAAGTGCACAAGATGAAAATATTCTAATTGCCACCAGCTATGTATGTTCTAGCAAGTATTTGTAATTATAGTGCTGGAGTTTCTTTCCGACAATTGAAATATATTACATTCACTTATATTTAAACAAGTAGAATCCATGCAGAAGGGACAGATATTTAGCAGTTAAAATCCAAGCTTATTGAAACATAGTACAGTATATGACATGGATGGCATATAAATGGAAGTACAGTAATTAAGAAATAAATAATGAACATTTCATTTCGCCATATGTAAAACATTAAACAACTTACAGGCTAACTTTTGTTGTAACTGTTCTGGAAAGATCCAGGCATATATTTCTTGGCTTTGCTTCATCCAAATCAGAAGAAATTTGCCTTCCAATGCCTTCCACCTCATCATTTTTATGCTTGTCAGCCTGCAATATAACCCTGCCATCAGAATTTCTGACATGGTGCAAATCCTGGGACTCTGTCCTCTCTTCAGAAGGTGATGACGTGCTGCTATTGCTCACAATGCCTATAGGAGAAACTACAATGTTTTCATCAGAAGGCAATTCTTCTACTGAAGTACATTTGGATGTTGGATTACCATCCATTATGCTGTCACTCTGTCTTTTGGTGGAAGGACTTTTTCCAGGACTTTTTATGCCTATGGGTGAAGGAGGACCTGTATCAGATTGATTCTTTTTTAAGGATTTCCTTTTATATGGGGATGAGGCTGGGCTCTGCTGCTTGTACTTCTCAAGCTCTGATTTAGTAAAACCCTTATGATTACCTCCAGACCTCGTGTCATTATTATTTGTAGGAGATATAAGCTGTTGACAAGGCCTAACTTTTCTTTCAGAAGTGCTTATTTTTTCTGGAACCACATCAGAAGGAACACCATCAAAACCAGTCTCCTCTTTCACAGTATTCTCACTTGCATTTCTATCCCCATTTGGCATATCACTAGAGCTCTGAGATTTTCTCCTCTTTCCAGATTTCCTAATGGCAGGTTTTTTATCCATTATTTCTGTGCTGCTACAATCGTCGTCTAACACAACAGTTTCTGGTTTATTCAAATTTTGTTGTTCGGTTCTACGAAGAAAAATATCCAGTGTCAATATTCTAGAAGGTTGGAGATGCTCATCTTGCTTAGGTTCCACAAAAAACGGTTGATCTTTTGATTCTGCATATTCTGATTCTGCAAATGTAAGAGGCTCTACTAATTCCTTGTGGTTTAATATGATTTGTTCAAAGTTTTCATCAGATAGAGTGGATAAACTGTTAAAGAAATCTGGAGTCGTGTCTGTATCGGTGACAAGTTCGTTCTCTGTTTCCAGTGTCTCAAGTGTAAGATTGCTATCAAATAATGTATTTTTTATTGTTTCATTACTACTATGTGAATCAAGTGACCATTCACTGCCAGAAGAAATCCCTTTAGTGTTCCATTCTGAAACAAGGTCATTATATAAAGGTGTCAGATCCCTATTGTAGAGATAATCTTCTGAATTGTTAATAGTATTCTGGGTCTTTGACTGGTTTGGCTCATAAATTGAATCAGTAAGAGATTCCTCACTCTTAGATAAGTCATTTAGGTCCTCTATTTCTATGGATGCCAATGGGGCTAAATTCTTATGAGGAGATACAGGCCTTATACTTTTTATACTTGGTTTTAAAGATGTTTCCTGTGTATTCTTGGGATTTTTTCTCCTCCCTGTAGTAAAAAAATGTCCAAACTTTCCCAAAACTGCCTTCTTTTTTAATTCCTTTGAAGACTCTGAAGAGTGGGTTTTAGACTAGAAAAAAATGGAAAGAAAGAAAGGAAGTGAGATTGTATAATAATCAAAACTTACTTATTAAATATTTATTTGTTCAAAATAACTAAGAAGCTGCATCTGAACATTGAATGCTAGAACCTTCTTTGAAAATCGCACCTTAACATGTAAAATCGTATTTTGTAAATTGTATTAAGTGCATTAAGTGAAATCTTGTTGGGAAATCAAAGTACATGGCACACCTAGCCAACTTAAGTAGACTTTAAAAATAGACTTGGAATAGCTCTGTACTTTCATTGGAGTACACCAAAAATTCCCAGGACTGCAAATATAATGAGAAGTCAGAAATTCTGACTACATTCATTCTGTACAATTGATAAAAAAAACACCACGTGGATATGTCCTTACAGTTTGCAGAAGGTGACTGACTCAAAGCAAACTCTATTTTTTAACAATCCAGTTCTTTGGTATCAGATTAAATGCCACCCCCTTCCAAGTTTAAGAAGTTTACTTCCAAATAATTTGCAGTAATATTACAGTACTATAGTCTAAAATTCTTACTTAAATAGATCTCTAAAACATTATTCTATTAATAACAATTTTTTTGATGTTTTTGAACTTTCCGCAAAACAAAGAGGAACAGATTTTCTCATGTTTGTATACTTGTGACATTCTTAATAAGCATATTTAGTAGACATTGTTTGGAATCATTTTAGTGGTAATTTTCAGGCCATCTTTTTCTTTAAAGATGTATTTGCGTTGCTCACTAAGTCACAAATTAACCACAAGTATTAGATTATTGGGCTGTACAAACTAAGCCCATATAGTTAATGGCTTAACATGAACACTAAAATTGGGCATGAGTAATTATGTCATCCAAATACAGCCAAACACAAAAATAAAAACAACAACTAGAATAAGTCTAGGTCACCAAGATGTTGATTTGGTCCTCTTTGATTTTCTCCATCCCCCACCCCAACCCCCTTTAAGGAATTCCTATCTTACAGTCAAGTCACAGCAGAACCCACCCATTTGGCCTGGGTGCCACAACACACTGACAAGCAAACCAAACTGGATCGAGATGGGAGATGAGAGAAACTGAATGAATGGATGAATGGATGGATGGATGAACGAATGCACCTGGGCTCAGTGGTGTTTGTCAATCCAAATCTCGGGAATGCACAATTCTGCCTTGATGGAAGCATTAAAATTCCCTTGCAACAACAATAGAACAGGAAAGAGCCAGAGCCCCTTTCTCAAAGCTTCTCCCACGTGCTTCCTAAAAGACACGAGTGTCGCGGAGGAATAACTCTGCCCAAGTTCAAGCCACAGCTAGTGACTCGACTCATTCGACCCGCTGTCTTCAACCGGCCTTTCCTCCCCTTTCCTTCCAGCCCTGAGCATCTTTCGCGGTGGCCCTCGCCTCCGAGGGAGAAACGGGGTGAGCAGGTGCGTCCCCCGACCATCAATGGCCCTCCAGCCAGCTTTTCCCTATACTCGGGGAAGACCGACGGGCAAATCGCTCTCTCACCTCCCGGGATTTCTGCGCAACTTTTCCCGCCCTGTGAGGATCGACTGCCCCAGCCCTTCCCCATTCCTGCTTCTTTCTCGGCTGCTTCCCCGTGGGTTACTCACTAAGCAGCTCTTCCGCCAACAGTCCCGGACGCAAAGAGTTCGAGGGCCTCTTCCAAGCGACCTTCAGTCCGCAGGCAACTCCTGAGAAAAGAGCGCCAAGGCCGGCTCCCAGGAAGGCGCCAACTGCAGAGAAGCCAGCCGCACCCGCCCGACGGAGCGAGGCCCGCCTTCGCCTGCGGTATCAGCAGCAGCTGCTGCTGCCGCTTTACCGGGCACAGGTGGGACGGATCGAGGGCGGGGCGAATTCTGGGAAGGGAAAAATGTGGTCCGCAGAAGCTGGCGGGAAAAGGTTATTCGGGTACAGGCGCCTGAAGAGTGCAAGAAAGCAAACCGAAGGTGGGTGGGAAGGACGGTGAGGAGAAATTGGCTTCGCTCTAAAACGTAGATCACGCAACTGACTCATGGAAGAGGATTCCCTCCCGCGAAACCCCAAAGTTCGCTGCGAGTCTGGGTTTCAGATCGGTCCCGCAAAGATTCGCTAGGAAATCGGCTGACTTTCGGGTCCACCTGATCTGCAGCATCTCTTTGAAAGTATTTTTTAAAGAGGGGGCCGGCCACTACATTAAAAAAAAAAAAAAAAAAACCAGTGGGACAGTGAGTTTCTGCTTAATTTTGAGCATAATCTGAAGAGCATCAAATTAAATTTTGCCATGTTGTGTATTAATCAGACTAAGGGGTGAGGACAGATTTATCATTTTAAAATGTACCTCCAGCTCATGATATGTATTCCCCCTGGGTAATTTAAAATCCGTTAAGCTAACGTTCAGTTTTGTGAGAACCCAGGCAATTTTGCTTTAGTCAATAAGGCACAAACCATGGCTTAGTGCAATGTGTGAACACAATCCTGTCCACAAATGTATAAATGTAGCAGCAAGGCACAGAAAACCAATTATTTTAAGGTGCCATGTAATCAGGCAGAGCTTTCCAGAAGAGAAAAGGGAAGGATGCCAATAAGCATAACAAAACTCACAAAAGATGTTATTCTTAAAAATGCTTCCACAAGCCTGAGCAATCTGAAATACTGCTGGTACACTGCCTATTCTCATCTATTCAGGACAGAAAAACCCGCCTTAAGCAAAACTGACACTTTGATGGTATGGTAAAAAGCCAAGATTCTTCTTGCTTTATTTAAAATTGGTTGTAGGTTACTTAATCAACAACCACATCTGAAGTTACCATGGTTATAAAACAAGACATGGTATAAAACATATATTTCAAAATAAATGTGAAGTGAACAGGGTATGTTGATTAGCTAAAAGTGTTTAGGGAACTGTATCTGGTGAATAGTTAATCTTTTACTCCTGTTCATCTTTGTGCCATTCAAAACAATGATCTGGAAGAAAATTATTTAGCCTATATGGATCCCTTCCACAACAATCTGATATATTACACTATAAATACAATTGTAATTTGTAAACAAATTCAAATAACACAGCCGTTTAGTTTTTCTGCCTAAGGAAAGAAAAGATCCACTGCTTTTACTTACTCATGGACACTTTCTATACTATATTACTGTATAGTAATATTGCAGTTTAGTTAGAGTATACTTCCAGAGAAGAGTCACTTAACAAGAAATATACTATACAATGATTTGTCTAAATTTAAACAAATTTAAATAACAAGAAACCAAACTTTCATTTTCTAAAAATACCTTACTTTTTTCCTTAGTTTCTAAATGCAAGTACATTTAGATAGTGTAAGTAAGTACAAGTACTTGCAAGTACTTAATAGACAGTGTTGTGGAGAAGATACAATACAATACATGTGCCAGATAGGTTCCACCCCTGCTGGTTTGAAATGCAAAAAGGGACATCATATATTAAAAATGTTAGAGGCAATATACCAGCTGATTTGCTTTTCCAATACAATACTAGTTTTGCTGATTTAAATGGCTAATATAGGCAGTGGATATATCCAGGTGATCAGGCAGCAGAATATGATTGCTAATATAATTAATAATATAATTATAATATAATATAATGCTAACCACCCATTTTTCTTTTTACAACAAGCCATTGCATTAAAAAGGGTATAAAAAGGTGTTCTACAACCAGATGCTTTTCCAAATTTGCATCAAAGTTCAAAACAGCTCAGCTTAAATAGGGACCTAAATTTTATTTGCCTTCTGTGGGTAGAAGCAAATTTTCAGTAATCCAAAGCTTTTCATGTTATTAAACCCAAGTTCTGAAATATTTCCTAGTAAACATGTCTAGGAATGCTAGCTTTAGGAATATGTTATTACTTATCTTTAACTTCAGGTGTGTAAGAGCTGTATTAGTGAGGGCACTAGTTATTGAACCAAACAAGAGAGTATAGTTAAAAAAACACCCCTCCTTTCTTTAAGCCTGAGCAATATAAAGCGTCTTGCATTTTCTATGCATATTTTATTACTTCCATGAGATAATTAGATGCTCCCTTTGGTATATAGGCACGTTTCTGATCAGATGCACGTATGTAGTTTCTTATTCTAATTAATTAGCAGCCAGCTTCATTTTTTCTCAGAAGATTAAGCACAACTCAGAAGAAATGAAGTTACAGTTCTTTCTCTATACATCTATATTTTTTTATTACAAACTCTAATAAACTTAGAACAACTGGCTAGATTCTCCATAATTTTCTTTCAAGGTAGTTGCATACAGAACTCAAGATTTGTCAGCTCTTTGACTTAGGCCAATTTAAGAAACATATTGCAGGGATTCCAGAAAAACTAGAATAGTGTTGTAAGGCCAATGTCAACTCTAAAATCCTTTAACTATATAATTGATTTGCTGTACACATAACTATTGGTTAGGTTTATAGACAGTGTCATAAAACCATCATAAAATGTATAGGAATCCTCATAACTTATTTGAATGTAGGTTTTTTTAAAATTTGCTCTTGAGTCAGTCTTGACTGCTGACAACTGGCTGGACAAGTTTCTGAATTTCCTTGGTGAGGTTTTTCAGACATGGTTTTTACCATTGCCTGCTTCCTAGGACTGAGAATGAGTGATTGGCCCAAGGTTACTCAACTGGCTTTGTGTCTTAGGAGGGACTAGAATTCATATCTTCTAGTTTTTATGTTGCCTTAACCAACTCAATCAAACTGTCTCCTTTGGTGAAATAATAAAGGTTTAAAAATACTTCACTGAACATTCACTATTTTATTGTTATTATCCCTATATATGACATAATTTATTTTATTGCTTTAATGAATAGCATCTGTACTCCAACACAGCAATATCAGTAATGCAGATTAAACAAGCAAAATGCTTTTTGTGAGATAGTAAATCCTGAAACTCATCTGTAAGCTTATTCAGTGTTACACTGTATTAACAATATAAAAAAATGCAAATACCATATGTAAAAGCTCGTATCCAGTGCTCATCAAAGTTCTCCATTTATAATAAATGTGATTTCATAGCAGGTGCATACCAATGTATGGGAAACTTGTGATCTGGTCAGGTTTTGCTCTAACAACCTCACCACTGCCTCTTAAGATTTCTGTGATTTTTCCAATATGCCAAATCATGCTTGCATATTTCTCTTTATCCTCTGAGTCCATCTGCCCATATCGCTTGGTGAAACTAAAATCCTGTGCAAATGCTCACCATCAGAGCTTCCCCAGGTGTCGAAATTACTATTATGGCCATTACTAATTCAGAAGATTTTGACAGCAAGGAGAGCAATCATGAACCTGAGACTGATCTGGTTGGTAATCATCAAGAGCAGTTGCTCCCACAGTCAGATGATGAGAACTAAGAGCTGAAGTGCCTGCCCAGCCCTCAGGCACACCATACTCTACTACAGCAAGCAGAGCAAAGGTTCAGTACTTTCTTGCCCAGGAAAGCTATTCCCAGCCTTGATGGCCCCTGATGTACTTAAAAACTATTGTTACCCAACAAGACTTATTGGGAACAATTGCCGTCTCTGGACTTTGCACCTGAAGTCTTCAAACTCTTGCTTTCCAATTGGTCGATCTGAACCTGGACTGGTTGACAACCTACCTGTAATGCTTATAGCTTTGGATCATGGCTGAATAATGTTTCCACTTGCTGGTTTGGGCTCTTGTTATGTGGAACTTGTTGCAGGCAAGCTCAGGCATAGCTGAAATATGTGTGCTTTTGCATAAAAGTTCTGGTGCCATTGTCTATACTTGCTTTAACCAGAAGTAAAGTCTAAGCAAGATAGCTCCTGTGATTAGCCAGGATAGCTGCTTCCTCTGGATATCTAGTGAAATCTAGTGAAAAGTCAACTCTTTATATTTTATGCCAACCAGTGAATTTTGTAAACCAATTAATTATATCCATTTTTCAGTTATCTTGTGCTTTTTTTACTCACCAAATGGTTAGAATTGGGGTAAGATACCTTGGTAAATTTAGGTACTCAATCTATAATCAAGTATTTGGAACCAATTTTACATGAATGGCACATAAAGGTTGGACATGAGATTTTAACACTAGTAGCAGGCAAAAAAAGGAATGGGAGTTTTAAAAAAAAGGAACAAGATTTATCTTGTTCAAGTCAAGATAAATTGTATCACTTTTCTGGTTAACTTTGGGAAGTTACCCAATGATACCCCCTCTAATTTTATAGATCTCATTGTTTTGAACAAGTTTCATTCAGTCTCCAGTATTTCATTTTTAAGAAGTTGTTGAGAAGATGGTCAGTGTAAGCATCAGGGAGCCCTAGAGGAAGCAGATTATTTGAACTCTTTGTAGCCATATTTCAGGTCTAGACATGGGATTCAAAAGGTAATGACTATTTATTTATTATTTAGATTTCTCAACTGCCACTTTCCTGAGGGACTCGGGGCGGTGTACAATGAACTAAAAAATAGACTTAAAATCAAAAATAGACTTAAAATATAAATTAAATAATTAATAATTAAAATTATATAATTTTTAAGTATATTTAGTATATTTTCTAGTATAGCCTCTAGTAGAATAGGGATAGTGCATCCATCATTGGTCTTGACTTCTCAACCACTGATGATATCTTTCTGGAACAACTTTAGGGTTTGGGAGTTGGCACAATTTTGTATTGGTGTTGGTTTCTTCCAAGGTAGAATCCTTGGTGCTCCCTGAGTTGGTGGTTTGCTTGCAGACATTTCATTACCAGACTAGGTAACATCTTCAGTACCAAGATTGGTTTCAGCCAGAGTTGATAGGGATCGAACCCATACCCATTTTTCTATAAGATACTTGGTGCTCTCCACATTCCTATTTAACTTTAACATTTGACCACTGGGTGAAGTCATTCAATGGCATCATCAGTATGCTGATGATTCCCAAATGTGCATCTCTGACCAATGTTATTCTGGACATTCTGTCCTGGTGAATGCACGCTGCACGGTTATTCTGCAGGCTTATGCCTTTGTTTTTGAAGTTGCAGTGGCTCCCAATAAGGCTGTAATTGAATTTAAAGTGTTGTTTGTCATCATAAAGCCCTCCATGGGATAACCCAGATCATTTGATGATCTGGGTTATTTGAGAGACTGCTTTTCTCCAGTTCTCTCCACCTGCACCATCAGGTCTAGCAGGAGGGGTACATTTCAGGTTCACCTACTAAAGCATGTCATCAAGCGGGACTCAGGAAGTCTGCCTTTTGTGTCACTGCACTTGTCCTCTTAGAACATCATCACACCTCAAATTTGGCTGGCCCCAATCCTTTTAATTTTCAAAGGGTCTTAAAACTAGGCTGCTCTTCCAGGTATCGAGATCAGCTGAAGTTAGCTGAACCTGTCAGGTATTATTTATTATTGTTTTTATCTTTGGTTAACTTTATTTGCTTATGTGTATCTTTACTTTTTATTGTTAAACTGATGTTTTAACCCTGTTCACCACTCAGTGAAACCAGCTGATCACTAATGTGTCAACTGTGTTCATTCCCCTATACCTCACCATCAGTAAAACAAATAAATAGGTTGACTAATAACTGGTAAAGGTTTATGGCTACTTTTCCTAACCATCTCACCCATAGGACAATTCTGACAAAAAGCACTCTTAACTGTCACCTAGTATATAAAAATGCCCAATCTAATTGGGTCATTTCAAAGCTCATATTTGGGACTACAGTACCATTTCCTATAAAGGAATTATTTTCCCAACAGACTCGCCCTACCTTCATTCTTTTTCTCTCTATTTATTTCTACTTCAATGTGTTTCAGATAATTTTCAGTCTATAATTTCTTTTTTGTTTGATGTGCACAAGACTGGAGGTTCTATATAATGAAGGGTACGAAGCATTTTTCTCATTCCCATTCTTCTGACAATCTGGCCACCAGATATTTTAAAGGAACATCCTTTTTACAATAACTTTGTCAATTAGGTTCATCTTTATTAGCAATAAATCAGTGCCGGTATCTATGTTACTTCTTAATGTATGCTGACAAACTTTCAGTAGTTCTGTTAAGGCAGGGGTGGGCAATTACGGCTATGCTGGCTCAGGAATTCTGGGAGTTGAAGTCCACGAGTCATGAAGAAGCCGTAATTGCCCACCCCTGTCTTAAGGGATCCTTAATTTCTTCCACTTTAGTGATGAGAAACCCACAATATCACTTTTTTCAATTTAGGAGACACACCTTTTGTCAGTTTCAATTTGTTTTCATTACTCCACAATGATCAGCCTTCTTTTCCACAAAAGGAAGGACTTCTATCAATTTTCTTCTTTATCTACTATTTTGCCTTTTCTCTTTTTCTGTAGGATTACTTGGGAAGGGGAATGATAAGATGTCTATGCAGCTGATGCAAATTATATAATTGCCATTTCTGCTATGATGCACATGTTATTTTGATATCAATGTGGATTTTTATAGATGTCTTTGATCTAGATCAATCTAAATCAATTAGAATTATCAATTTGTTGCCAACTCACTGAGCCTTGGTGGTACAGTGGTTAGAGTGCAGTACTGCAGGCTACTGACTGCTGGCTGTCTGCAATTTGGCAGTTCAAATCCCACCAGGCTGAAGATTGACTCAGCCTTCCATCCTTCTGAGGTGGGTAAAATGAGGACCCAAATTATTGGGGAAAATATGCCGACTCTGTAAAACTGCTTAGAGAGGGCTGTAAAGCACTGTAAAGCACTATATAAATCTAAGTGCTATTGCTAACTACTATTGTCTTCTTTCCCTCAAACAACGAAAATATTTATTTTCCTTTATTAAGGATTTTTAATAAGGCAAGTAAGATACATAGTTGGCCAGTACTTAGGAATTTGGGTTCTATTTTCCAGGAGATAATCAAAATATTGCAGTGTGGGGGTTGGTGGGATTGAAAATGATTTGAAATCATGACCTACTACTTTATTATTTAAAATTGAAAGTCAAATGCCCATAAATCCTGACAGTATTTTAAAGTGGATTTAGTGGTATGTACCTGTTTGCATGGATAATAAATCTGAGATGTTTCTGTGAAGGAGAATTATAGACACTATCAAGCTACCTTCTCCCATTAAAAATCTGATAACAGAACACTTGTTTGCTGATGCTAAGGAGCTAAACTTTGGATGAAGCAAGAATTTCTGCCAATGGTAAAACAGCCCACCCACATTACTGAATCGCTTCAGGACTGCAAATGGAAATACCACATTCTTGGCTAAACTAAATTATCTTACCTGCCAAATAGATAATGATGTAACAAGATTGTCCATACATGACTCGGAACTAATACAAAACATTTCTATGTACAACTTCATATATGTGTGTATGGGAATATATACTATACACTGTGTACTTTTATTTCTTCTTTTATCTTTCTTATTTTATAACTTTGGATATTCTTTGGTGGTTTTTTTGGTATTGAATTAATTAAAAATAGGAGAAATTTATATGGAAATTTTCTATTAAAACATTGGCAATAAATATGGAAAATGTATCAAATTTCTTTTAATTGCTTCTTGGAGGATTTTCTTGGATTAAAACACATTTCAACAAAAGCAAAAGAATTTATACCAGTTACGATGAAATTAAATGGGAAATGTAGTGGGTATCATACTTCTCTTCAAAAATCATTTTTGTAAATCTAAGGAGAATAGGGCTACCAGATTTGTACTGCGAAAATCTAGACAACCACTAGTTAACAGCAAAAAACTATAATATATATTCTTTGCCAACTAGTGATCATTTAAATTTGTGCAGCTCAGCTCTAGTAGCTCTAAATAAAAACTACTGACATGCCCACATTCTTTGGTTTTTGGGAGACCACTGAACAATCAGATTTACTGGTTACAAAATCAAAAGAAAAGTGACACTTTATTTGTGAATTAAAAAGTATTTTGATAATTTGTTACTCTCCATAAACAAAAGGTTGCCTTATTTTCCTCAGAATAGTTTACTTCTCAGTAAGACTGTTAACATTATTACTTTTCTTTGTTCCACATTTATTTATATAACTCAGGACAGTGAATACCTGTCTTCTATTTGCCTCACAACAAAAGTTTATTTAAGTGCAGTAAGGAAACAAAATGAAGGTTGTGTTCATGAAAATAATGGAAAAATAAAAGATACAGAATATCAACAAAAATGATAAGACATTCCTGTTCTAATTTTGCCATACCTAACAGCAAATACTTTGCAAACCATATTCTTCATCCCAATCTGTCAGCTGCAATCTTTATTTTTTTTCTTAATTAAAGAAAAACTACAGTCTTTATTCTGAAACTTGCCTAGAAATTTTTAATTTAGACAATAAATCTCAGATTAGAACAAAAAAGATAAGAATACTGCCTTACCATTGTGATGTTAGCTCTTTTCCACTTTTTGGAAAACAGACAAGGATATAAGAGGTAAAGTCATGTGTACACTAATGTAATTCATCAGCTACCTCTGTCCCTCCCACTCTTACGTTAACATTTTGATTTTATGCTTAGGGAATCTCATAAAGAGAAGCACCATCCTAAACAGTGTGTTTTCTTAGTAGTCAGGCAATGACATCCACTTAAATTGAAAAATAGGTTAGTTTTTCTCTAACTCCAGATAACTGCAAATGTTTAGAAAGCTAATAGTTTTGGAAAAAGTAACAGAAACATGTTTTGAAGAATAAGAGAGAAAACATGTAAAAGATGCCAAGGAAAGTAACTAATGATCAGTTACTGTTAGGATTCCAAATCTATAACAACTATATGAATAACAAATATGTGGGCAGCTTAATCATACATATTTCAAAACATATTTTCAAATTTTACTAGAAGTATATATGTTCATTTTCATTTCTTCTAAACTATATTAGTCAGAGGGGGATATAGTATTTGAAAGATTAAACTAAATGTTAATCTAACTTTAGTACTGAGTGTAGCAGATATCAGTGTCCCTACATAATTTTATTCACATTTCCAAGAAAATAATAGCTGCAACTAAATATCCAAGTGCATAGATTTGTCAACTTATGGCTGCTAGATAGCATTATAAGAGCATATAAATCATAGTATTTATATGTAGCATTTATGGAGGACCATTTTTTGCTGAAAATTTCAGTAAAAACAGTTTTCAATTCTTCAGGAAACTATTGGGAATGGACTCTGTGTTGCTACCAGTAATTATTGGTCTTACATATCTGGGTGTTGCAATTTTACATTCTTCAATCTCTTTCTATAATTAAAAAAGATCATGTTAATCTTCTCGAAATGAGATGAAGAAATATAGTGATTTCATTATTGTTTTTGAAAAGTAACTTTCCATCTTGCTAGAAATGAGAAAGCTTATGATAAGCTACTTTACATGAACTTGTTATCTTCCATAATATCTAAAATAAAAATAATCTTCCAAGTACCATGCAGTTTTGATGGCAGCAATAAGGATGTTTTCATCAACTGCATCAAGTCTACAGCCCTAGTTTAACTTGATAGTAATCTGCTGTCCATGTGCTAATTAATCACAGATAGGTTGGGCCAGATAGTACCATCTGCTGAGGCCGTAATATCTACCAAATGTAAGCACAGGAGTGGCTGCAATGTTAAATCAGACTGATCAGACTGCATTCCACGACTATGATTTTTTATTTTATAGGTAAATAACCCTAACCCTAACAACCAAAAGACATGATGACATACAGCCAAAAATGTAACTATGCTAATAAAATCAGTAAGGACTATGCATCAATGTGATTAAATAAATGACATATATAGAAATTAAAATACATCCATTAAGTGTTAATATAGCACTAGATCAATCCTTTAATATATTGTTAAATGTAAACTATAGAGGGCAATTTTGATAGAGTATGTCATTTTGGTACAATTACATTTATATGATATACAGGTAGTCCTCGATTTACAACATTTCGTTTACTGACCGTTCAAAGTTACAACAGCACTGAGAAATGTGACTTATGACCATTTTTCATAGTTATGATCTTTGCAGCATCCTCATGATCATGTGATCAAAATTCAGATGCTGGGCAACTGGTTCATATTTATGACTGTCACTGTGTCCCAAGGTCGTGCAATCACTTTTTGAAACCTTTTGACAAACAAAGTCAATGGGGAAGCCAGATTCAATCAACAACAGGGTTACTAACTTATCAACTGCAGTGATTCACTTAACAACTGAGACAAAAAAGGTTGTAAAATGGAGCAAAAGTCACAACAAATTTCTCACTTCATAACAGAAATGTTGAGCTCAATTGTGGTCGTAAGTCAAGAACTACCTGTATTGTACAGCAGACTCCACTGCTATGTAGAGACTTCAATGGATCACTCTTAACTATTATACAACATTGCGCTCTTTCACGACATAAGCTTTCAATGTACTTTTAATTAGATGCCATTTTGAGAATATTCTCAATTACTCCATGTACATAAGACAGTTACTTTCTTATCCTTATACTGCAGCATTTCTTCCTAATAAAAATTGTTTTACTGATACATCTGCAGAACAAATAAAAACTATCTTTTAACAAAAGAAATTTGATCAGATATTTTGAGGACCTTTACTACCCTATTACCTGTCAATGTATTGATCTAGATATCTGGCTGGGTACTGAAAGATAACAAAGAAAGATTTATAACCTTCCCATGTTAGATTTATGCAGAATCTAAGTACATCCAGTTTTGGTCAATACATTATAAAAAAGATGTTGAGACTTTGGAAAAAGTGCAGAGAAGAGCAACAAAGATGATTAGGGCCTGAAGACTAAAACATATGTAGAACAGTTGCAGGAATTGGATATGGTTAGTCTAGTGAAGAGAAGGATCAAGGTGACATGTTAGCAGTGTTCCAATATTTGAAGGGCTACCGCAAAGAAGAGGAGGTCAACTATTTTCCAAAGCACCCAAAGGCAAGAAAAGAAACAAAGAAAGGAAACTGATCAAAGAGAGATCCAACTAAGGAGAAATTTCCTTGACAGTGAGAACAATCAACCAGTGGAACAGCTTGCCTTCAGAAGTTGTGGTTGCTCCATCACTGACAGCCACCTGTCTGAAATAATATAGAGTCACCTGCTTGAGCAGAGGATTGGACTAGAAGAATTCCAAAGTCCCTTCCAACTGTTATTCTGTTGTAAGACAAATAAAACTGTTTTCCTCTATGATGTTTCCTTATTAGCAGGCCTTTTGATACTGTAACAGTTAATCTTCAAAGGTATTCAGAGTTTTCATCATTAAAATGTTTAAATATGAATTCTAACTGTTCTTCAAGAAGACATTATACACAAATAGGAACACTAAAATGATGAACACATAGTATAAGACCAAAAAGCATGTGAAGAAACATTTTGCTTCAACTATGCATAAGAAACAGAATCAATCTAATTTGCATGCTTGGAAGGTATTTCACAAATTGTCTTGTGATATGCAGGGTCAGCCTCTGAGGACAAGTAAGTTTAAAGCCTCTTTGGGTACACAAAGTTCATTGTTTTTAGACTAAAGTTCATAATCCAAAAGGACACATGCAATTATACATATATAACTACAAATTTGTCCCAAGCTTCTCAAACCAAATGCCAATGCTAACTTTTACATGCTAACCTCCACCCCCTACTGAAATATGAACAGGCAAATACAGATCTAACAGAAGCTATGCTGTGTCATTGAAGAAAATGTTTGGTGGTCACTAAGGTGCAGTCACTTAATCCAGCAAACTGCTCATCAATCACTGTAGCCACTTATTTATAACACTTAATTTTTATAATTTTGATAGCATTATTAGCAAAATAATCCTTTCTAGATCGGGGTGCTCTTCGCACAGTCACTTCTGCCCTTGTAACCTCCCGTCTGGACTATGCCAATGCTCTC
>JANHFJ010006575.1:65659-78217 GCA_032468195.1 Cerberus rynchops | reverse complement strand
CCTGGTTAAGTGTCCATATTGCTTGTGGAAAGAAGCTTTTTCTCATTCTTTCTGTGTTTGCCTTCAGGGAGCGAAAATGCTTTCCTGAGTGCATTGTGATAAACAGTCTGTTGTTGGGATGGCTGGGGTCCATTAAAAGAATCATGCTGTTTGGTTGGTTGCAAACTACTTTTCATCGTATTTCTCAGGGATAGATGACATTAGAAGAAAGAGCCCCAAGCTACTTTTTATTTGAACTGAGTTTTCCATCACAGCTTGAGGACAGAGTTCACTATTTACTTTCCCTCACTATTCATAGGTTCCGATGAAACCCTAACCAATGATTCCCCAGGCTACTCCTGAATCTGTCCAGATTTTCTTCTCTCAATATTAAGAGTCTTAAGCTTCCACATTTTGCAAAATTATTTTTATAAGCTGCTAGTGCTTCAGCAGTTCTAAGATATCTTCAGTGATCAGTTACCTTATTTCTGAAGATCTTCCACTTTTGATGAAACAGCTTTGGAATGTAGAAGCCATGACACTGCCTCTTTCCCAGATGTTTTTTCTATCCTGCTATTTTTCTGTTTTCAGGAACTATTTTGATTTCTATTGCTTTTGACATTGCATGCCATCTATGTACTTCTGGACTTGGGTGGCTCTCTAAAATAAATAAATGCATACCTTACATACATATGAAATAAAAATGAAGACTAACTCTGGGGCTAAAGCAGTTACATACTTCTGAATTTCTTCTTACAGGACTTAACTGAATTTTATATAACTGACTGCTGTAGTTATGATTTTATGTCTTTATGATAAAAGTTGCTTTTCTTTAGCTGATTATTTAAAGTAATGCAGCACTTCAATTTTTATTTTGTTCTTTCATATTGCAAAATGCAAACCTATAATTAGTTCTAACTCCAATCTTGTCAAATATTACATGCCCATACCTGAACATTACTGATATTTTGTTTTCTGTTTAACCTAACAGAATGTTACAAAAGAATTCTGTCTGTCTGTCCATCAGCATGATGTCTGTCTGAATAGCACAACATCAAATTTGGTATGAGAGAAGAAGATAGCAAAAGAAAGTTGGACTTTGAAAATTAGTCTGATTGGGCCAACGGAAATGGAGGGAAATCCAGAAAAATTTTCCCTCTTTTAGAATAGCAATTGGGCAGCAGAATTAGTCCAGATCACTCTGATCGTGAGAACCAAAGTGGAATCACTATTAAGGGGTTGAAAAGAATGCAAGAAGTCATAGTCTGCATGTTCTACTACCATCAAATATTTCTATTACTTTCAACTCAGCTTTGCAAAATGTGGCTTATTGACCGGAAGAAAGAAAACTTCAGGTAAGAATATTTTGGCTGGAAATATCTCCAAAGTAGCAAAAGGTTATGTGTGAGGTAGCATATCGAAGAGAAACCTTTTCATCACAATGTGCTTTGGAAAAATTTAGCAGAGCAATTCTTAGAATATAATAAGGAAGATAGAAATCTTCAAACTTTTGGTTAAACTCTGCCATCTAGTGAATTTATTCTACTAAGCATTCGGTATTTAAGCCTAGACTTTAAAAAAAAATAGAAAAGGGTAAGGTAATGTTCATTAGGTGGTACATAAAATTTATTTTTGCTATAAGAAAATAAGTCAAATGGAATATCTAAGATTAAGTCTGCATTGTAGCAATACATTATAATAAACTGAAATGAGAATAAATTTTAATAAATGAATTAATATTTGTTTTATTCCATTTGTGAGGTTAGGTTTTGGTAGATAATATTTTTCCTCGTGTTGTTTTTTATTTGTTTATCAAAACATAATTGTGTTTCAAATATTTTTTTAAAAATATACTTACAAATAATAACTAATAAGGAAAGTTATGGGTCAATTAATCAGAATAATTATATGCAATTAACTATTGTAAATTTAGAACCAACAACAAACAACCATGCCAAAAAGCATCAAGGTATGTCAGCAAGGATTTCCTAGGTCACTAATGGCACTGCCAAATTGGAGAAGGAAGTAGCAATGCTTCACCCAATGGTCTTGACCCTAACCCCAACTGCTGCAGTTTCTCTTCCCCTTCTATTTTCTTCTTTAGTTCTTTGTCGATCTTACTTTCCCTTCCTTATTAGACAGTGAGAACTTTCTTACTAGAGTTCTGCTTCTGGTGTTTAGCTATTTCCTATTCAAGCTTTCAATACTATATTTTCCTTTCCAGTAGCCTTCCTTAGCTTAGTGCCATCAAATCTACTAGATTACACAATTTTCAATAATTCCAAGCCAAGAGCTACAATATCAGGGTTACAAAAATCTAGACTGATTGACCTATGTATACAATCTATATACTGTTGTAGTCCCAATGATTCTGGGCAGCTTACAATTAAAAACATTTTAAAAAGATAAAAGAACAGAACAGAAATCATAACCTGAAAATAACCAACCCAAACATAACCTTCATCATGACCCAAGGCCTGGGAAGATAAGCAGATTTTTAGTAGCTTTCTGAAGTCACCAGGATGGGAACTATCCAGATCTCTGGGGAGATATACCAGATGCAAGAGCCATGTCAAAGAAGGCATACTACCCAGATCCCATTAAATGACACTGTTTGATTATTGGGATCTGAGGTGCACCCATTCTGCCTAGGCTCACTGAATGCATAGAAACTAGAGGACAAGCGCTATTTCAAAATTCTTTGGCCTTATGCTACTATGGGCTAGCACCTTAAATTGCACCTAGAAGCCAAACACAGGTAGTTCTTGACTTACAATCAATTGAATCCATGATTTCTGCTGTTAAGTGAGACATCTGCTAAGTGAGTTTTGCCCTGTTTTACGACTTGTAATAGTTAAGTGAATCATTGCAGTTGTTAAGCTAGTAACACAGCTGTTAAGTGAATCTGGCTTCCCCATCGACTTTGCTTGGCAGAAGATCAAAAAAGGTGATCACATGACCCTGGGACACTGCAACCATCATAAATACGAGTTAGGTGTCAAGCATCTGAATTTTGATCTCATGACCATGGGGGTCATTCCACGGTCATTATGTGAAACACAGTCAGAGGTCACTTTTTTCAGTGCTGCTGTAATGAATTGTGGTAAGTCAAGGACTACCAGGGTAACCAGGGTAGTTCACATAGGCAAAATGAGGCATGGGCATAATTGTCTGCACCACTGCATTCTAGATGAACTGTCATTTCTGAATGGTTTTCATAGGCAGCCCATTGTGGTGCACATTGCAGTAATCCATTTCTAAGGTGAGGTCTGAGCCAGGGACCTAAATATTTGCAGCCACAGAGTCATGTCAGGATTAAACTTGAGTCAAATGTTAAACAGAAGAAATGAGAGAGATGGCCCTGCAACACCCAAAAGATGACAGGATGTGGATTTGATTTCCCCCTTCTGTTAACACTGATTGAAACTAGCTACAATGTAGAACCACAGAACAGTTCTCTCTACTCCCAAATCTTTCAACCAGTCTAGAAGGATATTGTGTTGCATGGTATCTAAATCCACTGATTTAGGAATACAATGATGGTCAGAGGGCCTCAGGAACAAAAGCACCTAATGCTCTCTTTATACTGTGATTTGGCCTGAAATCTGATGTAAATGATTCTAGATAATCTATAGAATCCTCTGCAGGTGAAGCCGAATCACCTCTTAAAAATCTCCTTTAAAATAGTTTAGAATCAATGGGTCCAGCTATGAACAAAGAACATAGAATAAGAGAGTTTGAAGGGATCTTGCAAGTCATCTAGTACAATAATCTTCTGCATGAGCAGGACACCTTATACCAGGGGTGAGCAATTATGGCTCCTTCATGACTCGTGGACTTCAACTCCCAGAATTCCTGAGACATGCTGGGAGTTGAAGTCTGGGAGTTGAATTCTGGGAGTTGAAGTCCACGAGTCATGAAGGAGCCATAATTGCCTACCCCTGCATTATACCATTTCAGACTAATGACTGTAGTTTGTTTTTGAAAGCCTCCAGTGATGAAACACCCACAACATTTGAAGGCAAACTGTTCCACTGGTTGATTGTTCTCCCCATTAGGAAATTTCTCCTTAGTTCTAGGTTGCTTCTCTCCTTGATTACTTTCCATCCATTGCTTCTTTTCCTGCCTTCAAGTGCTTTGGTTAAAAAAAAAACCACAAACACACACATATGGTTTCTTGAGGAAGGAACAAACCACAATAAAAAAACAAACTTATGGAAAAAAAAACCCTTTCTAGATTTTATCATTTACCACATGGTGGCATCACATGCCTTTATAAAACCAGGCTGTACATCTGCTGATGTTTGTTATTGATTTCCATAGTAGGGCTGTCACAATGTATTAAATGATCCAATTCATTGTGATTTTTTTTTGGGGGGGGGAATTACACTTTCTCATCAGAAAGCCCTCTAAGACTGCTGAATTCTGTGTGAAATAGTAATTGGAATGTATTGTCTGTCATGTTACATGTGGTAAGTGACACAGCTTTCCAACTCCCGAACAATTTTAAGAATATCTCTTGAATGTTTAAAGGCACTCTAACATAGTTCTAAAAAGAAGAATTTATCTTCCTTGATTGTATCTTTTAAATGACATTTATTCCCCCTGCTTAATCTTACTATCATGTGATGATGGGTTACTAAAATACTGCCATGGGATTTTCACTAAAAGATGTGTGCATTTTTAAAATTGTCTAGGCCAGGGAGGGGCTTTAATTGCGCATTTGTAATTATGCATAAAATGAGTTTTTGATTTTGCTGACTGATTTATGTAAAATTTTTTTCTTTCCAAGATTACCCCTGCAACCTTGTAAAATAAACTTTTTCACTTATTGAATCAATTAGCATTATTCACTGTCTCCCCAGAATTAATGATTTGGTATTGTATTTCATTTACTTTCAAAATGAACCGCAGTTTGCCAGACAGCTGTCAGCGCTGACACAATATACAGTAAAAGCGTTCAGAAAAGACATCCCTATAAAAACAATGCCAGCATTAATGTGGAAAAGGAGATAAATATTGTGCCCCCCCCCCTCAAAAGTGTGGGTAGATGCTGAGCAAGCTTCTTACACAAGTTGTTTAGAGGCTTACTGGGATTTTGGTAAAACAGCCTGCTCTTCCAGAAAAGGTGTTCCTTGAACAATGGCTATCTGATAAGACAAATTATACTGTAAATGGTTTTGTAAGAGTCAAATGAATAGTCTGAAACTAAATGACTCCTATTCAGCTATACTAAGCACAGTGAAAGTATGCTTTTGGCCTGAAATCACCCTTGCTCAAAGGCAGCACTAAAGTAGGAACAGAAACTCCAGGGACATTATCTGGCATTAATGAATATTTGTGAAGCACCATTAGCCAAACAAGAGTAAAAACAGCTTTAAGAAATACAGCAAGATAAACATAGTATCATTTAACACCACACCACACCCTTTTTATACAACAAGTTAGACTGAAGAATTAAGAATACTTTAAAAGTCATTGTATTAATGATTTTGCTAACAATCTGGTAAATATTAAAACATGCACATGCAGCATTTGTATATAATGTTTGCCCAGGATGCACATTAAGATTAAAATTAACCACACTTTATTGTACTATTGTTTTTTTACCCTGAAAACAAAATAACTCCTATGTTCACTGATATCAAGAGAGAGAGAGAAATCATAATCATGTAAATAAATTCATTTATTTATTTATGCTGCTTGTGCAAAGGAATGTTTGGAGCTCTGTTTGGAGATGCAATAGCTTCTTTATTAATTTGGGAAAGGCATGTAGCTAAATAACAGAATCCCATGAATCCCTTCTTCAAAAGACAACTGGATTTGTTCATAACATAAAACAATAAAATTAGGTGACTGTAAGATGAAGAGTTTACCTCTTCTGAGTTATCAAATCTGTAGGATCTTATCAACTTGGCTGTTATATGGCTGTTATCACATACTGTACACATACTTAGCTGTTACCACATACTATACCTTACATCCTTCTTAGAAGGATTCCAAACAAGAAAGCTTTGATCTTAGTTTTATTAAAACTTTCCTACAACCTGTCTTGTGCTAAAATGCCATAAGAAGATTTCTGTAAACCAGAAATCCTTTCTGTATATTTGCACTGATGAACAGCAAGGAGGAAGCATCTTTCTTCAGCAAAGCCTTTCCCCATGAGCAAGATTGTTCTATGAAATTTACCTAGTTAAATTCCTTTTGTCTTTAATTACTTCCTGTTCAATTCAGTCAATAAAACATCATTTAACTATCCAATAATTATTGCCTATTCCTCTTAACTTCAGTGAAAATTATTCTTTTGATCTGATAGTTTTTCTTTTCCTTATGTGTAATATAAATGAACTTATAAATGATGAATTTGTATCATTATGTTGTGTATTGTTCCACTTGTAAATAGGGACTTCATCCCCATTCAATAACAAGTCCATTGAGATTTTGCTGCAAATGAGGCTATTTACATCAGTCATCTAATCACGTAAAAGACATAAATGGCCATACCCTTCCCCTCTCCCTGCATAATTTTACAATTGGTTTACAATTCTTGAGGATATATGTTATTTATTAAATCAATGTATTTAGCTTCCCAATCTAATGCATGAACAAAAAAAACCGGTCTTGAAGGCCTAAAAGGCAGGTATAGTTGTAGCCATCCAAATTTTGGGAAGGATGCTATTCCAGAGGTCAAGCATAGTAAGCATGCTTACCCTATCAAATCTTTTCAGATTGTATTGGAAATAAAGATCACCACCTATTTATTCAACATTTGATCTCCTGGCTAATTTAAGTCATCAGAACAAAATATGATTAAGGGAACTGGTTATTATTCTTGCAGGAGATATTTAGCCCAATTCCACCCCTCACTTAAAATAAGCAATAGTAAGACCTTTCATGAAGAAATTCTTCCTTGGCCTTGATGATCTGCACAATTGCGAACTATATTTGAAAATTTAATTTCTGTGAAAGGTGGTTTGGTAAGGTGAGGACATCACAGCTCCAGAGTTCTGTTGGCATTCCTGATCTTTAGGGGTTTTCAATGCTATTGATCATGCTATTGTACCACAAAGTAAGTTACAAAGAGTTTTGGAGTGAAACCACCCAGCATTATTACTCCTTACCAATTCCAAGGAAGCAGTTAATACTGTTGATTATGGACTGGATGAGAGAGAATCTCACCCAAACAAGATGGACATGTTATGGATAAATAAAAAACTGGTCTTGGGGATTGAAATTCAGCATGTTTTGGATGTTTGTTACACTCCCAAAAGAACAGATTCACCATTTGGAAGTTCTTGATTTTCAGTTGTCACTGAATCTACTGAAGATTAGATGCTAAGGAGCATCTTTGCACAAATTATATGTAGTACAGAAGTGTATGGCTTCCAGAGTCATCCAGGTTTGACAACAATGCCATGCCTTTGCTATAACCCATCTCAACTACTGCAATGTCTGACAGTATCCTTGAAAAGTGTATGGAAATTGCTTTGGATACACTTTATATCACAGCTGTATTGAAATATAGAATTTCATACTTAAAGTGCTCATATTGACTTTTAATATCATAAACTGCTGTAACGATCTGCAGGAGGGGCTCTTCTGAAGCTATGCCATTGCCAGAGGCCCATTTTTCTGGCACAGACAAGTTTTCTCAGTTTAGAAAAACTGTTTCTTTCACTAGATTTTATTGTGGGTATTAACCTCCATTTTTAATTTTTTATACAGGTATTCCTCAACTTACGACCACATTGAGCCAAAACTTCTGTTGCTAAGCGAAACAATTGTTAACTGAAATTTGCTGCATTTTACAAACTTTTTTTGCCACAGGAATTGGCACAATTGTTAAGTGACTATCCCAAAAGTGCTTTTTCAGGAGGCAACTAGGCTTTCTTATTTGTTTTCTTCCCATCCAAGAAGCTTCTTCAGCTCTGACAGAACAGTGGGGAATGGAAGTTCTATGAATCCCCACTATCCAGTCAGAGTTGAAAAAACTTATTGGATGAGAAGCGAAAATCTTCAAAAAAAAAAAAAATAAGAAAGTCCATTTGCCTCCTGAAAAAACACTTTGGAACAACCATGACCTGTATAACTGAGAATCTCTACAGACTGTTAAGTAAATACTGCAATTGTCAATTTAGTAGCATGGTGGTTAAGTGACTCTGGCTTGCCCTCTGGCTGCTTGTCAGAAGGTCGCAAAAGGTGATCACATGATCCTGGGGCACTGCAACTATCAAAAATATGAGTCAGTTGCCAAGCATCTGGATTTTGATCATGTGATATGGGGATGCTGCAACAGTTATAATGTGAAAAATGATTACAAGTAACTTTTTTCAATGCTGTTGTAATTTCGAATGGCCCCTAAATGAACCTTTGTAAGTTGGGGACTACCTGTATTCGGCTTTTGCTTTTAAACTTTCTTGCCACCTTGAATGTTTGTCAGAGAAAAAGACTACTATTATTATCACATCTATTACATACATACATATTTATAAAGCTGGCAAATATACTTAATATTCCTGCCCCCCCTTTCCCCTAAAACAACAATCCAGTGAAATAAGTTAGGCTGAGAAAGAGTAATTGATCCCAAAATAATGCAGCCAGCCTAAGGGAGGCTGAGTATTCACTGTTTCCTGGTTTCTAGGCCAGCACCAACATCCCTACACCAAACTGGCTCTTGTGCAAAAGAATTAGTGCAGCTATTGAAGTCTGGTGTATATATCTCTACACTGAGAAACATATTGAAAGTACATGATTTGGCGGTAAGCTGACTAAAGACATAATATACATCATTTATGATTAAGTTCAGACAGCCAAATGAAAAGTATGAGATTCTACTAAGAGGTGGAGTAATAAATAAATAATTGTCCAGACAGTTGCATAATATTGCTATTAAAAATAGCCAATATTTGCATAAACATTCAGTGCAAAGGCTATGCTAAAGATTGCAAAGAAACGTGATTTTTAAATTCCCATGTTCCTAAAAATCTAATTGATCAACTTGCTCAGCATTCACTATATGCACACAAACACACAGACACAGACACACATAGGGACCTGGCATGCTGTCCATGGGATTGCAAAGAATCAGACACTACTTAGCGACTGAACAACAACAACAACAACAACACACACACACACACACACACTTACAGACACAGAGAGAGAGAAACAAAATACGACATGTTGTCTATGACAATATTTGTGCCTGTAGCTTATTAAAAACAAATTAATGTGACATAAGAAAAGAAGGAGTCACAGAGTACTCAGATGGTACTGAGGAAAAGCCACTGTCACTAGCCAAATGCTTAATTATTTCTGCATTTATTTGGCAGCAGGGTAGATAAAAATCAATGATTTTTTTTTAAATCAGATTTTTTAAATTTAAATTGATTTTTTTATTTTTATCAAATTTATTTTAATAAAATGCTTTTCGAGTACAAATCTATCTAAAGATAGTCTTCTGTTTAAGATACATAAATAAATTAGTTTATTCAGCATGAAATGGAGCTTAGTTATGTGTTCTGCAATATTGGGACTGTCTGTGAGCCACTGAGAGACAGAGATGACAGTTGCTCTTTAAAAATTATGATTTAAATTGAGCTGATTTAAATTAAGTCTTTTTACTAGTGATTTAAATAGATTTAAATCAAATCCACCCTGTTTGGGAGCAATGATTCTTATGCTCAAAAGCAAACTGCCATCCCTTGTCACCCTCCTGCAAGATATGTCCCCAGTGTAACCATTGTATGTACTGTATATTTGACTGTTAAGGAGGTGAGTAGCATCCTTCTGACATTGGGATCAGCATGGGAAATTAAATTGATTATTTTCTATCATTCAAAGCCATTTTTAAAACTGCATGAAGGATTTCCTTCCTTGTTGCCTTTCCATAATGAGCCTGAATATCTTCCAGATATATCCCAAACACAAGATTTGGTATTAAGATAGGGAACTAAGAAATGTCTTGTGGATTAGACCAAGAACAATATAGTGCCTAAAAATATCAGATGAGGTTATTTTAAGAAGTTTTGTAGTTGACACCATATCAGTTAGCTTCAGTAAATGGAAATATCTTTAGACACATTTATTGCAGGATATACCAGAATAACCACTGAAATCATGATTGCTGCATAAAATGCAAAATGTCATTAAGATGATATCCAAAACAGGTTCTTTAATTTGATTTCAGTTAATAATAGTAAAGAACAACAAACAGTTGAGAGAAGTCTAGTTTTGCTATACAAAAGTACATATTTGGGGAAAACCTGTTACAGAAGACAATGCATGAAGTTCTGGAAATATATGCTCCTTTTGTTTCTATATAGATTCCACCATATAGACACTCACCAAAGAGTTACTGTGCATGCAAGGATTATGACTACTGTTTTTGTGATTTTGTTGGCTTCTAGCTTATGATGATTTGCATCAATTAGGTTTTAACAGTGACTGTAGGTGACACCACAAGAGTCAGCCCTATCATTAGACATGTTAGGCAACTGCTGCAGGCAATAGATGTTGCGGGGAAAAATTTCTCACCAATTCCTCTGATTCCCTAAAACCAATATTTCTTTCTCTTTGGGGATGGCATTCTCTCCTTCTCTTTCCCCCTCTCTCTGTGTAAAGATCTCAAAAATATTTAATCAGAATTTTTTTCCTGCTTTGGGGTTCCTGATGATGCAACTCATATGCAGAAATAACTGTGACTAGATTGCATATGGTTAGAGTGCTGCCACTGATGCAGGAGACCATGGTTCAAATCCCAGCTGGTACCTACCTTACTAGTAGTGGTCCCTGGGCTAAGGCCCCCTAACACTTTACCTGCCTACAATAAAATATGAGAGTAGCATGAACTAGAAGAACCATGCCAATTTGGATGTTGCCTGGATTAACAAGATCCACATCATATGTTGAGAATGAATGAGACATTGACCCACAGTGAGCAGCCTGACATGGATCTACAATGAGGATATCAGAATGTCATTTGGACTACAAATGGATGTTAGTCAAGAGACACAAAGTAGTTAAGACTGATAGTTATACTAGTGGATCACACAGCAGACATTCAAACCAGTTACCAGTCATGAGAACCACAATGTGCGAATATATATGCTAAGCACTGGGAAAACAGGGGGATGCTCACTGTGAAAGAGTGGATTTTAAAATTGATGGAATTAGCAGAGATGGCAAAATTAACTGTTTTGATTAGAGACAATGGATTATACATGTTTATAAGAGACTGCAAGCCATTTGTGGAATTCATTGTCGAATTGTGGAATTCAATTTTGCTGCACACATGCTGTGCATTGACAATAAAGGATTGAATTGAATTGAATTGAATTTCTACATGTTAAATACAACAACAGATGGTTCTCAGAGGGATTTGAAGATTTTAACTTTGTAGTAACCTGTTAACTTTTTATATATATAACACACACACACACACACACGTGTATGTGTGCACGCATTTGTGTGTGAGAACAGATTGGGTCAATTCGATTATTAGTTAAATAGATTTCCACATCAGGGGTATTTGTTTATGTAATATAGCTTTTTTGTTAAATACAAATGGGAAAGTTTATAACTATTTGGGTTTATAACTATTTGCAGACCCTTTATGTGAAGGGGAGGGAAATATACTAAATGTTGATGTATCTTTCAGCATTTAGCCAGAGTGATTTTTTCTTATGTTTAATGTTAATTGTATTTGATATTTGGGGGAAAGGGGGGTTATGCATATGTCTTTTTTCTTTTTGTTGTTAGTATTGGATATTTGTTGATCTTTTTTTCTTTTTTTATTTTCTTTTTTTGTTTTGTATTTTATCTTTGGTGGTAAAAAGATTAATAAACATTCTTTTTTTAATTTTAATTTTTTAAATGCAGGCAGAAACAGTTTTCACTGAATGGCTAATATAAAGTAGGTGGTACAGAATATGTACTTCTACAGAATATGGGCTAGACCCAAAGTCCAAAAGACAGTCATAGAGAGAGATGGGATAGATGTAGTGGTGCCAAGTGACAGCAACATCAGGAAGAAGGAACATGGGAAAATGGAGAAATATCAGGGCCTGAAAAAGAAAATGGAAAGTAAAGGCCAAAGTGATCTCAGCAGTGGTAAGAGAACTTGGGCCGTGACTCCTAAACTGGGAGAGTGGCTCCAACAGATTCCAGGAAAGACATCAGAGCTCTTTGTCCAGAAAAGTGTAGTGCTGGAACAGCTGAGATCCTGATACAAATGTGCTACTGCCTTCAATAGAAAAAAAAAAAAAAAGGAAGAACCAACATATCCTATGAAAATAACATGAAAAGTATCAATGAAGAGCACCATAAATACCTGGATGTCCTTCAGACTGACATATCAAGCACACTGAAGTCAAGAAGTTTAGTTGTAAATACATTAGATGAGCGAAGCTCTTAAAGTCCAAACTCAGTGGCAGAAATACCACTGAGTAAAAAGATTTACACCTGGGCAATTCCAGTTGTTATATCCTTCGGGAGAGAGGCGGTATAAAAATAAATAAATAAATAAATAAATAAATAAATAAATAAATAAATAAATAAATAAATAAATAAATAAATAAA
>JANHFJ010006575.1:16582-30323 GCA_032468195.1 Cerberus rynchops | reverse complement strand
TACAAGCAACAAAGTTATAGTCATAAGTGGGAGGAGATAGATGATAGGAACGATGAGAAGAATAATAGTAATGCAGACTTAGTGCATAGACTGCTTTTAAAATCTTCTCTTTCTATCATTTCTTCCTTTTTTTTTTACTTTGTCAACCTGCTTGTTAGTATCTCAGGAAGTTGGGAATGCAAAACATACCGTGGCTGTAAATTTTTATGATAATATAATTAATATAAAATATACAGTCCTTCATTGCTTCGGCCCACCTGCCCCTTTCCCCTGGTCCGCAACAGCACCATTCCCTCGTTCTGGCCAGTGAGGGCTGTGCTACTCCCTACACGTTGCACCACCTGCAAAGTTGCCCACCACGAGCTCTAGTCACGGGATTGGCCCACTGGTCATCCTGGAGAAGCTCCTCCACCCGGGTGCGCCACTGACTACCAAAATTTTCTCGCGGACCACCAGTTGCTAACCTCTGGTTTAAGTTTCTATTATTCAGTTTGTTTTAAAGACAGACTTTCCAGCAGTAGTCTTTCCAGGAAATCTTCCTTATAATCATTACCGTGTCACTTTGTCTTGACGTTTCATTGCTTCCACTTCCTCATTTTGCTTCTTTGGCTTCCCCTACATCCTTATTGTAAATTTCACTATAAAGATATTGGTAGCTGCTTAAAAGCATAGACTGGGTTTAAAGTCTTCTCTTTCTATCCTTTCTTCCTTTTTTTTTTTTTTAACTTAGTCAACCTGCTTGTTACTATCTATCAGAAAGTTGGGAATTCAAAACATACTGTGGTTGTAAATTTTTATGATAATATAATTAATATAAAGTTTATTTTCCTGGGGGTACTAACAGTGAAATTAAATGGTATAATTGAAATGCGATGATTTTTTTTGTTTGGAATATAGCAATTCAAGGATACAATTTCCTAAAAAAAATTTAACAGGAACAGAAAAGGCAGAAGAAAAACACAGTTATTCACATTTGTTCAAAAATGAGTACGGTATTTAAAACTTTAACTTTGGGTTTAAAAAAATAACTAGAGAAAGGAATAAAAACAATACAGGTAGTCCTCGACATATAACCACTGATTTAGTGACTGTTCAAAGTTACAATGGCACTAGTAAAGTGACTTATGCTCGTGTTTCATACTTACAACCGTTGCAGCATCCCCATGGTCACGTTCAAAATTTGGATGCTTGGCAACTGGCAAATAGAATAGAACAGAACAGAATAGAATGATTGGACACACAAGTAATTTGTCTTCGGTGCATATGCTCTTAGTGTACATTAAAGGAAATGGTACATATGGCAGGAATCATAAGTTTTTGCATTTATGATGGTTGTAGTGTCCTTGGTGTCCATGTGATCAGCAAAGTCAATGGGAAAGACAAATTTACTTAACAATCATGCTGCTAACTTAACAACTGCAATGATTCACTTAACAGCTATGACAAGGAAGGTGATCAAATGGGGCAACTGTCCCAGTTAACAACTGTCTTGTTAGCAATGGAAATTTTGATCTGAATTTTGGCTGTGTTGAGGACTCCCTGTGCTGTGATCAGTGTTGTGATGAGGAATGAAAAGATTGTGACCTGAAAGAAAGACTTGGCAAACTATAGTATCTCTCTTCCAATTGTTAAAGGAGCTACGTTTTTCTCAAGAGATTGTTTTGAAAGCTATTCCCTGTTATCTCCACATCCAGATGCAGGCATATCTATTTCGGGTTTTTCCCAATACCACAAACATATTAATATACAATGAGAAAGGCCTCCTCCATATGCTTAGCACAGCCCTACTGGACAGTTTAGTTCCTGTTGACAATTCAACCAAGGGGAAAGTATTTTCTAAAATACTTTCAAGAAGACATGAAATGTTAAAGATATTTTTCCTGTCATGGTTTAAGAGACAGACTTTCCAGGAATAGTTTTTCCAGGAATTCCTTTTCCTTAAAATCATTACACTGACACTTTCTCTTGAAGTTTCATTGCATCTACTTCCTCCGTTAAGCTAAATAAAGGAAAATTTTGGCTAATCAACACAGTGCCTAATGATTATTGGAGGGGAAATGTCCCAAAATTTAGAAAGATGGGAAGAATCTGGGAAACTACAGGTTGGTCAGTCTGTCGATATCTGCGAAGAGACTAGAACTTTTCATAATGCAAGAGATATGTAAGCATTTTGAAAAGATGCAATAATAAGAAGCACCAGGAATAGCCTGTAAATTACATTTTAATGCATCTTTAACCTTAATACATCAAGGTTAAATAGCATTACATAGTCCTGGTTTTTAAGGAAATTGATAGTTAATGAAAAGCTTGGAATCAAATGTAAACCAAAGTTCAGCAGTATTGAAATGTTGCTATTGAATATTTTATTTATTTAGAAGCAACATGATAGTGCACATAATCTGATATTTTGGTACACTGAGGAAATAATGTAGGAACTTTAATGTAAAGATCTTCAGTTTTTGTATGGCTAAAAAATTGACATGTGGAAATCATAAGAAGTATTGTGTGGGTTTAACATTTAAGGCAATTTGCTGTGGTTTAAATATAATTAGGAAATCCATTCTTTTATGTAGATGTAAAGACTAGTAAGTCTGTTGGCTTTCATTTCTTAAGAATTACAATTTGTGGTTTATGTTTTTTTATGTTATGATTACATCCTGTATAAATTGTTTGGCTTATACATATTGCTTAAAAGCCAGTTAGCCAGTGTTCGTAGGAAGAAGACAGTAGTATTTAGTCAGCTTACCTATGGAAGAAGTTACTATGTAATGGTATATGTTACTTTGAAATAACATTATAATTTTTTTTAATCTACCGTATGTGGCTTTAATACTAACTTTCAGAATAGGTCAAGGCTCTTTTAAGGAGGCTTAAAAATGAAAAAAAACTTTATTAAAAGTCAAATAAAACTCAATTCTCAGACTAAATTTGAGAAACTGTTTTTATTTTATGCTCCAACTTTCCATTTTTAGAACTCTTTAGGTTCTAGTGGTGAAAAATAATAAATATGTGATACCTAAAATAATTATCAAGCAACTCAAAAGATCTGGACAAGTGCCGTAACTCCTTAAGAGTAAAAGAGTAAAGGTCTAGTAGCAACTACAAGGGAGGCTTTCCACTGGCGATGTGT
Organism: Cerberus rynchops; assembly: GCA_032468195.1. Lineage (NCBI taxonomy): Eukaryota > Metazoa > Chordata > Lepidosauria > Squamata > Homalopsidae > Cerberus > Cerberus rynchops. The sequence continues at coordinate 27,193 of JANHFJ010006575.1, read as the reverse complement.
GTCAGCTAAGAGGCAATTCAAAATTTTTACATGATTTGAAGAGCTGAATTGATATACAGTAGATCATTAGTTTTTAATACTAATCTAATCTTGGAACCATTGCAGAATTATCTAGTGCAATTTGATAAATCAGTTTATTGCACATTTGTATTTAGATAGTTTCACAGTGTGGCCTTTCAATCAAAACAGTTGTATTTTTTGGAGGGGTGGGTTTGTCAGATCACCTCAGGGCTAATCTTTTAGGCACCGAGTGCCAAAACTGGTGTGTGTCCACGCATGTCCAAACTGCAAGGTGCATGTGTGCGCACATGCATGCACAGAAATGTACACTCACATTCGTGGAAATGCACACACACATGTGTGGAACTGTGTGTGCATGTGCGGAAATGTGCACTCGCATTCATGGAAATGCATGTGTGCATGTGCAAAACTGCACACACCCATACCTGGAAATATATGGCTGCATGCGCCAAAATGCCTGCATGCATGGGAATGCACATATTTCACCTGGGGTGATGGCGTGCATGCCCACAAAGAGGGCTCTGCATGCCACAGGTTCGTTATCATGGCCTTAGTGTCTTTTCTGTCACTGATCAGATGTACACATATTATATATATGATCCCTTAGGACGGTCAACAGTTGTGATTTCATAGTCTTTTGTGGAGAGAGTTTTCTTGTTGTTTCCTTGGTTCCTTGTGGCTCCTTGAGACCTCAGAATTCAGTCAAACATCCCCGCTATGAATAATCAGGTCTTATATCACTTATAGCTTTAAAAGTTAAAAGAGCACCTTGAAATTGCATTTAAACATTTGGTGCAGATCTTTTAGCATAGGCATAATGCAATTACTGTATCATGAACCAGTGAGTAGTATAGTTACTATATTGTGTAATTATCAAAAACTTTGGAATGCTCTTCAAATATATTTTATATCAAGTTTGTTGATTTTTAATTATTATGTAACTAAGTGATGGGTAACTGTTGCCAAACTCAATATTTTGTGATGTGCAATTATTAGATTACTTCAGGACCAAAATTTAATTATTGTTGGAAAATGTCTTAAAACTTAGTCGTCTGTATCTCTTCCCCATCCCCCTTTCCAACTGTCAAAGGAAAATATTTCATGTTTAAAATGTCTACTTGACCTACAAACAGTTTTTTGTAGAGTGTGATTTATATTGATATTGCAGATTTATGATGTGGTTTAGATCATGCAGAATTGTCATGAAGTTGAGGTTTTGATGTGTTTTCTAATCTGCCACGGCACTTTTATTATACAAGTTGCCGCATTTTTATTTAAAAAATTATTTCAAATAAAAAGAAAGCATTATTTAAAAAACAAACTGGGGTGGCACGGTGGTTGGAATGTAGTATTGCAGGCTAATTCTGCTGACTGCCAGTAATTTAATTCACACTGGTTCAAGATTATCTCTGCCTCCCATCTTTCTAAGGTTATTAAAACAAGAACCCAGATTGTTGGGGGCAATATGCTGACTCTGTAAAAGCCACTTAGAGAAGCAAAGCACTGCAAAAAAATGTGAAATGCTATATGAGTCTTAAGTGCTATTGCTATGTGCCATAGGAAATGTTTTATTTTACCACTCGTGCTCTTGTGAGATAATTATGTATAGATATTCTAGTTATACTTTTACTAATATTAGCACTTTATTGTTAGACAACGCCAGAACGACCTTTTATACAGAAGCTATTCCGTCCTGTTGCTGCAGATGGACAGCTACATACACTGGGTGATCTCCTAAAGGAAATTTGTCCTGCTGCAATTAATTCCGAAGGTATTCTGTTAAAAGATGTAATGGAACATGTTTTTTTTGCTTATAGAGTGGGGCTTGGGAAATATTGGTGGGGGGGAAATGTTGTTTTTTAACCACATCTTGGTCATACAGATGGTCCTTGACTATGCCCCATGCTTAGCAATTGTTTAAAGTTACAATAGACTCCCAAAAGTTATTCACAACACAGTTTTGAAGTTTTGAACTCACTCTCCCAGGTCATGAGACCATATTTTGCGTGTTTAGCAACTGGTCTGCATTTATGGCTGTTTGAAGTACCCCACAATCATGTGGTCATGATTTGTGATACTTTTGCCAGAAACTAGCCCTTTTCATCTCATTTCCAGTAAAAATTACCCCACAATTAACAGTGGGTTTGCTTAATTTAATGACCATGTTGCCTGCTTAATAATCTTGGTGTTTGCTTAATGCCTGCCATAAAAATGGTCATAACATTGGGTCCAGTCATATGGTGACCTGTTTTATGACTGGCACAACTGATAACTCTTAACTTCCAAGCCCAATATGATCATAACTTGAGGACTACTTGACATGAAATATAGATACAAATAGCAGAAGCAATATAATCGGATTTTGGATTTTTAATTGGGCAAGGATAGGATAAGGATATTTGAGAAGCCTATATAGCTTTTGCTCCATTTTTATGTTTGGTACGATCAGAATAAATTATTTTTTAGTTTGCAGCTTTTGAAATTTGTTCCTCTAGGGAAGCGAGGAGACAAATCAGCTTCAGGAGGATGGCTAGCAACAACAGCTCAACATTTTCTAGTGGAGAATGCATTGTTTACATTATGTTATGTTTCTTTGTTTGGAATCAATTTATTTTATTCTATTTCATATATATGAACTGTTCAATCATTTCTTGAATGGAGCTCAGGTTTAGAGAGCTTCAGCCACTATGTTATGGGTATGAGGAGAAGAATGTTTCATTTATTTCCCTTTGTACCCTTGTAAATGTCTTCCTAAAGTTTCAGGGACATTTGGAATGGTATGTATATGTGTTGTATGATTACAGGAGGAATAAAGAGCAAAATCATCTATGAATAGAAAGAACCTAAGACCCAAACATATTTCCTAAAAAAGCATTGAATAATTTTCAGATTAATACCCTATAATACAGTTCAGAATTTATCATGCCATTTACAAGCTCTTACACATAATTTTCTTTCCCTGATTTAAGGATTAGTGTGATGCATCTAATATTGCTATTACCTGAATTTTATTTTTTTTTCTTTTCTTTTCATTACTGTATGGAAGCACAACCAAGAAGAAAGACCAGGAATGAAATAGAGAAGAGATTTACAAGATATACAAAATGAATAAGGATTTTGTAACTAGCACTCAATTAGTATGTGTACAAGGGCAGTTTATGTAATTTAGCATTTTAAAATGATTAACACCGAATAAATATTTGGTAATCAGAGGAGGCAGCCAATATAATTATCAGTCAGAACAAACATACAATAGAAATTTCTATCTAATCTGAGAAAGTTTCATTATTATGATAAGTCAGGCCAAATCAAGTATTTTTAAAAAAGTTATATTAGGAGAGACTCAAATTTTGGATGTGCTACAAGTCTGTATGCAGATTTATAATCCATAAATGTTTTCCAGAATAAATAAATTAGTTCAGTATCCAATTTATTTTTTTAATTATTCTTAACACTGATGTGTGTTCACATTGCTTAGTTTTCCATTCTTTTGAGTATATGACATTGGCTTTTTATATGGTAGAATTTGTTGGGATACTTTTATTTAAGTTACAGATTCCTTCCTTAAAAGTTAACAAACTTTAGTTGACACCTACCGCACTATAACACTGTATATATCATTAAGTCATTCTATACCCCAATTCTCTCTTACAGCATAGAGATTTAATATGTGAACACAGATTTTCATTGTTATACTTTCTGAGGTGTCCGGTAAGATCAACAAGAACCCAAGGGTTCCTCCTAATGTTTTTGCTGGGAAAAACATTTCCTATAATTATGCTGTACTGTTGAGATTCGCAGAACTCTGAAACACAGTGCAGATTATAAGGCCAAACTCTCTCTTCTTATGAGCTGGAAAGAGGATGGTGTTTGGTCACGTTGCACTTGCTAGAGGGCTATGGAACACTTCCTGTGAATTGCTTGGATAGTAAACAGAAAAAAAAAATCCCTTGCCACAGGCTGTCCTGATTTAAAGTAAATTACGGTGAGCTTTTCCTGTGGTTTCAAGTGCTCATAAGCCAGTGTCCTTAGCTGGAAAGAAATGAATTCAGTAGCAAAATATTCTTTACTTCAGTATTTACTGCTATGCTCTTTTGCTTTATGTTCTGAACATAACTGTTCATATCCACTTTTATTCGACAATGACTATGTTTTAAAGTAACGATTAGTATTCATCCAAAATTAGTTGAATCTTGGTATCATTTGGCATGATTTGTGTGGAAGTCTGGGTGGAGGTATTTGAATTTGAATTATTTGTATGAATAATACTTCTGCTTGTAATCATTGGATTGAAGCTACCAAGGCTTGTATGCACATTTTTAGTGCTACATCATGTAGTGTATTATTCAGATTTAGATCTCAATTCCTCCTCCACACAAGTGTTTTTGCCTTAAGATTAATTGCCCTTTTAAAGTTAGTGTTTGATGTATTTGCTGTGGCCATATCCGGACTCAGTTAACCCTCTGTGACCTGACCCCACTGACTGTCACCAACATGGCCGTGACTGACATCTTTTAAATTGTTATATGCTACATAGACTTTTAGTCAGGGGCTCTTCATGGAGTGGATTCAATTAGGCAAATTTTTACTGATCCACAGAAAAGAAAAATACATTTGAACAAACCAATGAAAATATCTAAATGGCTCTTTGCCTAGCCCCCCCCATACATATACATTTCACTGCATTCCTTTTATTTATGTGAGTTTGTTGAATTATCTAAACTAATACAGGATACTTAGTAAAGTTAAGCATTTATGCTTCAAGTCTTAGTTCAAGTATCAGTTATCACCACTAACACTACTGTCTTTAATGCGTTGTTAAAAATCTTAAATCAATATTGTTGCTCATATTGTAAATGTGAACATTTGGAAAATAATGACTTGTTGTTTAGTTAATGAAAATAAGGCATTTCTAATACAATAGCATAAAATGACTTTAATTTTTTTTTTAATTTTTAATTTTTATTAAATTTATATACCGCCCCTCTCCCGAAGGACTCGGGGCGGTGAACAGCTCATAAAAACAATACAATATACAATTAAAAACAATTAAAATTAATTAAATTTTAGCTGATTAATATAGTTTATTGTACAATGTAGTAGGATTCTGCTTTTATGTTTTGTTATAGGACATAAAAAATGTGTTGAGGAAAAAATGACTTGATTTAACAGATTATTGCCATTTGAATGAAAATATCCTTTTCCTCAACATGTTTTTCAGCGAGGAGAAGATTTGAGAGTGGCTAAACTTTTTAGTTTGGTGTAAGGTTTGGTTTAAGATGGTGTAATGCTGAATATGCTTTTCCAGCATTTATTCAGGGCAAAGTTACCTTCCTCCTCTAATTCAATTTAACAACTAAAATACTGTCAGAGTATATGCAGCGGTGGCAGAGTCTTCTTCCAGAGCGATTGCCTCTATGCTATAACCCAGGAGCAATAAGATACCGCACACAGTCTTTTACTACATACAATAGTTTATATACTGTACAATGATATATACACATTGTAGCAAAATACCTTAATGATGAACACACAATGAATAAGCAATGAATCAAAGATACAAACAGCAATGATCAAACACGCAGGCAAGGAAGAAGAGAGGCGCCCTCTACTGGTTACCTTATATATCTACCTCTTAAAGGGGAGTTATCAATTAGCTGAGTCATTCTCCTTTTGTATCAGCCCTGTAGTTACAGTAACTTCCTGTTACGGGTGAATCAACATTTCTAACTGTTCAGCCCTTAAATCTATTATCATGACAAATACATAAATTTAATAGCATGGTACTGTTTAGTATAGCAGTTAAGAGATACCAAAAAAGAAATAAAATAGCTCTTAAAACAATAACATATTAAAGTTTAATAATTTTTTAGTTAAATGTCATTGGATCAGTCCTCATTCTTTACTACTGTACAAAGAAACGCTGGTTATCTGGACATACCAACAGAGATAATTTGTAACTTTTCTGAGAACTTTCAGGGATTTCCTTGATTCTATCTGTTCACTTTAAATTGCCTTGCCCCTTCTGTTACTCTTAGTCTTTCCAAACATAGTCATTTCTTTTCTTGTCAATTGTTTACTTTCTGCATATACCTTAGCCTTAACCCTTACCCTAAATATAACTCTTATTGTTTCCTGGTCATAACTTCATGGGAGCAGTCTTTATCCAGGCTAAATCAATCCATGGAATTCTTAATAACCAACTTGAGATCTATAACTTGACGGTACCTATCTTATTTCTCTGCTCTTTGTTAGTGTTACCTTTTACAAGCAATATGTTACCACTAGAAAATGCACATTCCTCTCATTCTCATTTCTTACTGGGAACTATTCTGTTCTTCCAAATTCAGTTCTTATACAAGCTTGTTCATCTAAAATTTCCTTGGAAGAATAATCCAGTTTTCTAGTGTATTGCTTACTCTTAACAATTTATGTATTCTGGCATGATCTACAAAGAGAGCTTGCCTTATTTAATAAATCAAATATAAATTTATCTTGTCCTCACTGTTATTATCCTTCATTACATATCAGATCTTGTATGTTTTTTTTGAGATCTGCATTTAATATTTTTCTCTGTAATGTTTCAAAAGTATATAAAGGAGCCAGGAATACCTCATTTAAAAAGGAATTTTACAAAAATAAAGTGAAGCACTGCTGAAGTAATTGATCTGGAAAAGCCCAAGCAGATTTGTGAGGTATAAATAGGCTTTCAGCTATATTCTTTCCATTTCTAGGATTTTGACTTTGATATTTTGAAGAACAAGAAGTATTAACCTTTAAATATCTAAACTCTTTTCACAAGGTTTTAGAATAATGGGAACACTCTTGTTTGCTGGTCTATCATATTAATATCAAGTTTTAGTAGCTATTTCTGTCACACTAAAGTGAATACAATTCACTTCAAACTTTTGACAAAAGTGTCCACAATTTCTAATCTTTCCCAGAATTTTAGAACTTTCTCCTCTTAAGGACTTCTCTTTGATGTAAGATGCTTATCTAAATTGTTCCAATAAATCAAATCCATTTTGAAACTCCTGGCTTGTGAAGGCTCCTCTTGGAAAAACTGTCTCCAATTATCATCTTGAAACCATATGCGTTATTTACTCAGGAGTATCTCCACAATATATATATAAGTGTACAGATTACTCATAGCCTCTTTACAGCTTCATCCCAGTTAACAAAGGCACTTTCATCCCCTCCACATATCATTCTGAAAACATCAAAAAAATAATCCCTAGAAAACAGTGCTGAACGAATCTCATTTTCAGATAACCCCAAATACTGTAGTAAAAGTCCCTTCCAGCTTTCATATGGAAATTTGGTAGGTTTCATTTTACCACCAACAAAATTAAACCTTTATATGTCTTCTAGATTTACATTTAGACATATTCATCATTCAACCACCTTAAAGCAGTTTTTAAAAATCAAAGGATTTTTTAAAGTAGCAATTTAAAGATACTTAGCAGATCATATTTAGCTGAAATATGACAGGGTCATTTTCTCAAAGAAGCAATTTAGCCTGCAAATATCATACACTTCATTTGGTTGTTTTCTAATGCTGGCCAATGAGGTCAATTTGATTTGGATTTTCTGTAATAAAATTTAAATCAAAATTAAATTGATCAACCTTGGTGTCTACCCAAGCCAAAGCTCCTTTCATAATCTCTGAACCTTGTATTGATATTATTTTTACATATTTCATTTCTATGACATGTATAAGATTGGACCTGTTTTGTATTTTATAGTAGATCAACTGAAATCTTGAAGACCCGCTCCAAATGATTTCATTTAGTCTGCTCTAAGCCAGTTTAGTCTGGATCCAGTTAATTATTACACAATTATGCAAATACTTTGTCCTTTTGTAAATTACTGGCACTCAAATGTATTTAAAACCTTTGCATTTAAGAAATCTTTTGAAGCCCTGTTCTTAAAACTATTGTTTTTCACTTCAGTGTGCACAATAAGAGAAAGATTGGTGTATTAAGATTATGGTGGTTTTAAAAAAATAGCAGCAGCTTCTTGATAATGTCATGAAGCTTCATTTACTAGAAATTTCCATGTGCCTTTACAACATTCATTTGAACAGTGGTTAAAAAAGATAATCAGTAGCAATAAACCAAGGATTCTGTAGAATTTCACTGTGAAACTAAGTATCATATACTTAGGATATAGTTGTTTCTTTTTAAATCTGACAAATGCTACCTTAGCACTTTCTCTTTCTCTTTCTGTGAATTAGATGGTGAAAAGAAGACTCAAGTAATGATTCATGGAATAGAACCAATGTTGGAGACACCAATACAGTGGCTAAGTGAACATATGAGTTATCCAGATAATTTTCTACACATCAGTATTATTCCATTATCTGCAGATTGAAGTGTCATTACATGTGTCTGAGGATCAGCCATTGTTGGGAACAGCAAAATGTACAGCTAAGTTCAATCAAGCTTGGTGAGATTGACCTGACCAAAAATCTTTGCCTCTTGCAAGCTGAACAGGAAGAAAGATCCTTCATGTTGATAACAGCAATTGAGCTGGCCATTTTTTGCATTAGCCATTTTTTTTCCAATTTCATCATCAACTTCGAATGTGGCGCATGAAGGCTACTGCAAATCTTCTATTTTTCTAATGGTAAATATGAAATGGGGAGCATGAGGAATAAGTGGAACTATGCACCACTTTTTTTCTTATTAATCACTAAAAGGGTGTTTTCCAAAGTTGTACTGACTTACCTTTAAAATAAAATCTGATTTATTCTAGAAAATTGGATGAGTATCCTGTAAAAATTAATGTGTAGTATTTCTTTAGAAAAAGATGGCATGCTAACATCCTTTTCCTGGGAGGACATACACAATTTCACTTTCAATTTTATACTTGGCAAATGAATTTTTAAACAGCCACATGTTTTGTATTCCACAAATTACATTTGTGATCCTAAGCACATTACTATCATCATAATTTTACTGGCATTATTATGCCTTAGTTCAAAATAATACTGGAACATTTCTTGCATAATTTACTTGTACTGTGACATTGAATATGCTCAGATTGATGTCTTCTTGAATGCAAGCTGCAAAATGGTTGGATAATTGGGTTTTCTATCAGCAGAATAGCACCAAGTGGAAGGTTTCTTCCCAACAGTTTCCTATATAATCTACTACCTGCTCCTGCAAGGTGAAGAACAAGGTTTAGTGCATATAGGAAGGGGGGAGAGCCCTGTTATATGGACAGATGTCCACTTGTCCAGCCATATGGCACTGAGAGTCCAAAACTACTGGACAATATAAACTTTTTTTAAAAAATCAGAAATAAATAGGTATCTGTTAAGGGGGGTTTGTCATGCAGTAAAAAAAGTTTGACATTCCTTCTAAATCGATTGTAAGAAGATTTTGAAGTTTCAAGGGTTGGATTTTTTTCAACTTCCAAAGAAGTAATGAGTAGACGACACGGAAGACATCTCAAGTAGGCTGAAGCCCCAGTAAGAGTCAAATGGAGATGTCCTTCTATTTCCAACAAAGCCGTCTGCCGGCATAGGCTAACTTTAGCACATTAGTTCTGGGCACCTAATGTAAAACAAAGCAGATAGATCAAATATTATCATAGATACATTAAAAAAGCCAAGATCAAAGCTCTTCATAATTTTTGATACCAGAAAAGTCCATTTTAAAATTATGTCTTGTGTTTCTGGTCCTCGTAGAGTTTGGGATTTATTTTTATAATCCATGATTTAAAATTATATTTGAAAGTATTAGAGATTGCTTCATTATTTTGGCTAACATCTGTTCCAGAACTTTTCAAAAGAAACTGAAAATCTTGCTTCTAGAGACATATTTTGAATGAAGACTTAACCAACAGTAGGAATTGCCTCCTTTATTCCAGTAGTAAATAAGAGACATAAAGTTTGAAAATATGAATGTATATTGAATTTTTACCTAACTGCCTTGTATCATCTTCTAAATAAGATTTGTTTTCATGGGCACTAGATACTATAAAATGTAGAAAGTTTTCTTGAAATAAAGTTTGCCATTTTCAGAATTGTTTGCTTTTTTTCATCTAGGTAAAAATATTGTAATACTTTACTCACAATTCCAACTGAACTGTGATGCTAAAATGAATTCATGATACTGAATACATTGAAAAGTAATACTTAAGTACAGATAGTCCTTCATTTGTGACTACAACTGAGATTAAAATTTCAGTTGCTACGAAATGCTGTAGTCCAGGGAGTCATAACATGACAAGATCTGGTTTTATGACAATTGTTAGTGCACTTGTTAAGTGAATCTAGCTCACACAATTGATTTTGCTTGTTGGAAGCCAGTAGGACACAAATCATAATCACATAGCTCCTAGATAACCTGCATTTATTGTAAAGGTATACTGATTTTCAAGTAAATGGATTATAATCACACAATAATGGGGGTAGTGTAATAGTTATAACTTTGAGGATGGGTTGTAAGTCACTTTTTCCAGAGCTGTTATATCTTCGAACCATTATTAAACTAACAATTGTACCATTTATTTATTTATTTATTCATTCATTCATTCATTCATTCATTCATTCATTCATTCATTCATTCATTCATTCATTCA
>JANHFJ010006575.1:5478-16482 GCA_032468195.1 Cerberus rynchops | reverse complement strand
TTGATTAAAAATTTATTTGACTCATTAAAAATGAAAGCACTGAAACTTTACCAGCTAAGGAAGGAGAAGAACAAAAAACACTTCCATTATTTTGTTCTGTCTTTAGAATTCTGGAAAATTGGTTCTCTGTTTTAGGTACAGCGTAATGTGGAATTTAGATTAGAGTAACAAAAAAACTCCTATTTTCTTGTTCCAGCTTAAAACATTTTCAGCATAATAATTATGAAAGCTATATCCATGCTGGCAGAGAATAAGTCAGAATAAAAGAGAACTGGCTGTATATTTCTTGTTGTTTGAGCCTTAAAGTCCTGCAATATTTGATTCTTTGGTCTTTCCAGAGAAAAATTTTAATTAGCATCTAATCTTTAGGTATTACATAAGCATGTCTTAGCTTCTCTGTTTTTCACTCGAGAACATTCATGGAAGAGAAACTTGACTCGATGACTTTTTCGCTGTTTAGGGGTGGGGAGGCCTCATTTCCTAGACTATGCTCTTAAGAATCATTTCTTTTCAACATCAGCCCTGCTGGCTTTTCTCCAAATAGTTTACTCATCTGTTAACAAAAAGTGTAAATAAAGACCTTGGCACCAAATATGTCCCATTTAACAGTAACAGTTACCGGTATAAAGCTTTTAACCCTTCTTTGGCTCATCTACACTATATTCCCGGAAACATAGAACCTAGTTTTTCTAACAGCCTTGTTTTACATTAGAATGCAAGTAGGCTGCACTGAAGATTGGCTACAAAGGTTATAGTGGACCATATCAACTTCTATCACTGTTAGCTGTTAAAATCCATCCATTTACTTTAAAAAAGTAAATATTTGTAATTTGGTCTCTCTGTCTCTTAGCACTTAGGTAATATGCTTGAGCCATCCCACAACTTCCTTGTCCTAGATGGTGCCATGAATTCAGCAGGTTCTAACAGGTTCACTAGAACTGGTAGTAAATTTTCTAGGCAGTTTGTAGAACCAGTTGTTAGAAGAAATCTCCTTTTGTTTTTTTTCCACTTTACAGGGTTAATTAAAAGGCAGAAAAAAAACATTATGATGTTGCTTCTAGCCTAACCTTTATTGCCCTGCTTACAGAAATTGCTCACCCAGTCACATGACCCCCCCAGCCACGCCCACCTAGCCACGCCCACAGAACCGGTAGTAAAAAAAAATTAAATTCCACCACTGATGTGAGGGGACATGTGTGTCTGTCATTTGGAGACAGTTGTATGGTTGTTCCTTTTATACATCAGCAAATTTTAACTTTCTGTCTAGGCAGGGCAGAGCACAAAAAAGGAAGTCGGATCAACCAATCAATATGCAGTGTGCGCACCTTCGCACAATGCACAGTTGGGATTTGGAAGATGTTTCCATTAGCCCATCTTCAACCGTCTGCAACCTCCATTATCCATCAACCGGCTTGCTGTGTCCACTATGGACAATTGTAGGCAACTCTAAATCAGCCTTTAAACTGGTCCATGTCAGAACAGCTGATTATATGGAATAGTCTTGCTCAAATAACCATGCGTTGTGTGTGTCAGAGAGAGAGAGACAGAGAGAGAGAGAGAGAGAGAGGAATTTATTCAGAAATGAAGTTGAAGTGCCAGATGTAAAGACAATGTCATGACTTCATCGACTACTAATTTCCCTTCACAAAAGCAAAACATTATTGTGGTTTTCCTTCCTTCACATTTCTTCATCTTTGAAATAATTGCTATTCAGTTATTGAAAATGTTCCACTTCGGCAGCAAAATATAAATATGAAAAATAGAAAAACCCTGCTTTTTTTAACTGCTTGCTTCATCTTGATTTATAGATCATTTTAATACGATGTAATATACATAGTAGTTCAAAGGTTAACGGTGTTACAGTATATTTTAAACACATACAGATTTCTCCGTTAACATGTATAAGACATGTATCAGTTTGATCTTATTTTGAATTCCCTTTCATTTTCTGGTTCTCTGTAGCCTAATTTGCTATGCCAGCTGTTGTCCTAAGCAGCAGCTTATAACTGTCTGACAAAAGCATGCAGCTGCTAATTTCACAAGAAAAGAAATTCTCTTTTCTGCATTTTGTGTCTGGCAGGACTACCCAACATGAGGTAACTTTTCCACAGCTTCTAAAACATTTTTGAGAAGACAGAGCTTTTGATACAGAACTCGGTCACCTCACATTTCCAGACAGTCAGCCCAGTTGAGATAAATGCTGAGGCTGAGAGCAGAGGAATAATTTTCCACAGGGAAACTGCACTACCACTTGCTGAGCTGATAAATGGCTATGGCAGACAGGTGGTTTTCTTAAATAAAAGGCCGAGTGACTTGTTAATTGTTTTTTAAAGTCAATATAACTGCTCACTCCATAGACTCTGGGAAGCCATGCAAATGATTTAATGAACAGAAGGAATCCAGCACTGGCCATGAAAACACTGAAGTGCTTTGTCAATCAATATAAGACATGGAAGTATAGAGCACCCTTTTTGGCAAGATGTGCAGTGCTACCTATCACTAGACTGAAGAAAGATTTATTTTGGGTTAATAGCTGTCCTTGAAGCAGCTTCTCAGAAAATGCCTGCCAAGACATGTTTGCTTTATAGCTTTTGTGGAGGGAGCTAAAATAAAAGCATTGGGGAGTGCAAATAGGAACTTGAGATTAAAAAGGGGTTGAATCATTCTTCTGAAGAACAGATGAGAGGAAAACAAAGGAGCGAGCTAGCTGTAGAGGAAATACATGGTTCATCAATTTGATACAATAGGAAATGGACTGATTTTAATGATGGCGGCAATCAAGTGCGGTATGCTTGCTCACAACACTGAAAAATGCCTTAACTTGGTTAAAAATGCCATGTAAAGAACCCATGTGATGGCAGATCTTTTATGTGAAGAGAAAAAAATGTTGTTTATGTTGTTCATCGGTTTGTAGTTTTGCTTACAGATGGCATCCATTTTTGTTTTGTTTTTTTAGCACTTGCTGTCAGAAAAGGGTGGGGAAATGTCATCTTTTATTGGAAACACTTGATTCCCTGTATTCCAAACCAGGTTTCAACATCCTCTCAAGATGATGAAATGTTCTTGTTGGTTAACAGCATGTATGAATAGGGCTCTTTTGATGCAGTACAATTCATATCACTTCTACACTCTGTTTGTGGTTCTATCTGTATAGGGTTCATGATAACCATCTTGTTTTCTCTTTTTTTCTATTATCATTGAGAAAAAATTTTTTTCTCCTACCTTTATTACTTTACAATTACCTCAACAAGGCAGAAAATACGTATTCCTTCCTGTGTTTTACCACAACAACAAACTTGTGAGGTGGGCTGGCCCAAGACAGCGTGACTGGTCCAAAGCCATCCAGCTTTCACGCCTAGAACTCGCATCTTAACCACTCCACCAAACTGGCTCTCTTATCTTGGATTTTAAAACTTGCATATTTGCTTCAGCTTTCACTTATTGTTTAATACCGATTTAGGCATTACTTTAATTGAACAGAGTCCAATTCTAGTCACACCTTTTACTCACCTCTTGTCTCAAAAAGTGAACAGGGGTGTGCTGAGTAGCCATTTCCTTTACATAATGGCTATCTTGTTTCTTTGAGTTTGAGTTAATATGCAGGATAGGGCTTGTATGCAACTTGGGACCTGTACTATCATGTGCCAGAAAGTGTAGGAATATAACTAAAAAGGTGGCGACTTTACCCTAGTAATTGTTTCTAGTGGGCACAAAAATGTCAAGGTGGGGGGGATATTGAGTACGTATAAGGAATATTGGAATATTGCTTCGTTTGCAATTTTCATGCATTAGGATGGCATGTAGAGGTAATATTTGCATTTCCAATTGTTGGATGCACTTATTCAGAAATAATGGATACCATAAAAAAATGCAACCCTTTGGAATGAATGAGGTTGTGCCTACATCTTATTATTAAACATGTTTTAATCAAGTGACATGAATCTAGTTTGAATTTTATTCTCATTTTGTAGTTTAAGTTTTTATTACTCTGGGTGTATATTTTACAGAAGTAAATTCATTTTTAAAAAACCTATTAAGTATTTTTGTATCTTTTGTTGAGCAGAATAAAATGCTGAAGTACCGTATTATTTGGCATATAAGATGCACCTGAGTATAAGACACACCTAGATTTAGAAAAGGAAAACAACAAAAAAAAGTTTTTGGTCTCCGTGTACCCCATTTTCAGGCCTTTTTTGGCCTGTTTTTGAGGCTTTTGGGGGCAGTATTTGAGGCTTCTTGGGACCCATTTCCTCCCCCCCAAAAAGGGGGCCCAGGAAAGCTTCAAAATGGGCCAAAAAAAAGGGCCTGGAAACAGGGTGTGCAGAGGCCAAATAATGGCCAGTGGGTGGGCAGGGCTTCGGCAACATTCACTGTGTAAGACACACAGACATTTTTGCCCACTTTTTTGAGGGTCTTTTACGCCGAAAAATATGGTAAATTCAAAATGAAACAATACGTCATTCGCACTAAACTAAAATTGGATAAACATTTGATTCACATGGCAGCAAATGAAGAAGTAAGTGATAGGATTCTACTACTCCATATGTCCATTTCTGAATAGCTTTTATCTTGCACAAGAATTTACTGCAAAGGGCATGCAGCTAAATATTTGAGGAGAGGGGCTTTCAAATGCCACAGCATAAATGTAGTGATTCCTAATTGGAGGCCTGTTAAGAAGTGAGGGTGGGCAGTGATCCAATGTAGCTTATGAAGTAACTACAGTATCTTATCTATGTACAGACTAATCTTTGATAACACTCTTCAAACACCTGAATGGATCTTGTACACAAAACGGTCCAGACTTATTCTCTATCATTCCAGAATGAGGATGTGGAACAATGGATTTAAAGATAGCTGGTTTTGATTCTTTAAACATTAAGAGCAGTTATAGAAGTATGGACACTCCTCTGTTGGATTTGGCCAAGCAGAGACTTAAATTTGGGCTCAGTGCTGTAGAGGTTGGAATCAAAAGCCTAAAAGGCTCTTCCAGTTGTGTAATTCTCTTTCTGTAGAAACAGATGAACCTGTAGACTAGAGTGAGACACTGTACATCTCAAACTTCATTTTCCAGAAGCCTTTTTGTTTTAGACACCTTATCCACACATCTTTGCCTTATATAGTTGCTTGGCAGTTCCTTCTTGAATCATCTCCTGTATCTTCTGGGGTCACCTAAAATAACGTTCCCCTTCTTAACCCCAATCTGAGACACAACCTGACAAATAAATGCTTTTTTAAGGAAATACTTCTGTTATGCAATTTCCTAACCCTACAGCATAACTATGTATGACTTTAGCTCTTCTTTCTCCCTTTCAGAGAGAAAGCAATCTCACAAAAGATAAAAACCAGGTTTTGTTTAAAAAAAAACCTCTCAAAATATATATAAAAAACTCAATTTATAATAATATACTCAATGGAATGTAAGACAAGTTTGTTATAAACAGTGATATCAGAGACAGAGGACTTTCATGTTACGTCAACTTCTAGGAAATTATTAAGAAAACATTATTAACTCAGTCTGAAAGTACATAGCACTACAAGTAAGAGACAATGTTTGTAATATATATATAGAAAAATTAAATTTAACGTCTAATAAGAGTGGTTAATACACATAACTGAATCTTGAAGCAAAGACTTCTTTATTTTCTTCTTTGACCCAGGACCTCCACTGCCTTTGGATAATTCCAGCCATTCATCAGAGCTGTGGAGCGATGGTACATGGACCTTCTAGTTTTGGGTCTCCAGAGATCTGCTGCAGAATGCTTTTGTTCCAGTAGGTGGAGAGATTGGGAACATCTACCTTTTGCTTAGATGCAAAACCCCATGTTCAAGAGAAGAGGAGTGTTCGATCTGTCTGAGTCAACCTACCTGAGAGGCTGTGAATGTCAGGCTTGAGGATAATAGCTAGGACATCACCAAGTGTTAATGCTATTCTTTGTTACCCTACATCAAAAGAAGGGAAATCTGATACCAGTTAGCTAAATCACTCATCTATAGATTTCAGCAATGCCAAAACTTTAGTTATGGTAGCTTTGAAGCTACATTCAATTAATATAACTGCAAAATTTCAAAAATAAAATTGACTCCTACAGAAACATAAGCATGCTGTTGTTTTAGTTGAGGTTACTTAGTTAGAGTCACCTATTATGACTTGATTTCAGGGCCACATTCCTGTTGATTACAGGCCTAGTATGGTCTAGTGGTCTCCCTTTCAATTATTCATCAGACCTTAGTCTTGCTTTACCTTCAAGCAATAGCACTTAGACTTATATACCACTTCACAGTGCTTTACATCCCTCTCTAAGTGGTTTATAGAGTCAGCATATTGCCCCCAACAATCTGGGTCCTCAATCCCAGTCAAGTCATAGAGTTTCTCCATGATAATTTGTCCCTAACTTGATCTTTCAGTCTTCTGAAAGTGCACTTCATTCATCTTGATGCCTTATCCATCCATTGACTGAAAGCTTCCCTTGTCTAATAGTTATCCCTCACCTTCACTCATCTAAATTTTATTTAAAGGGAATAGATTTATGGGTGCCATGGTCTGCTTATATAATACTGGGTGTATGAATCCATTATTAAATTTCTTTCTTGGATTACAGATTTTTATGGCTGACACAATAAGAATTAATGTTTCTGTGTGAGTATAACCACGTGTTGAAAAGGATATGATACAAAGAAAAATAGTTCATGATCATGACTAAAAGAAACTGGATTATTTAATTGCAACCTTTAGTGAGGTATCAGGTTTGTATGTTGATAGAACTTCCTTAATTGCTGGGAAGGAAATAACGCCTTACTGAATGGTCTCAGAAACGTGATGTGATAGTTTGTCTGGTTTTATTGCTAATACTTCATACTTATGTATATATGTCAGCTATAATTCACAAAAATCAGATGGAGTATAATTGTTTTCTGTTTTCTTAGTGGGGCCTGTTATTTTATTTGGTGCCAAAATGTGTGCAGTTCATCTTGAGACTGAGATGTTCGTTCAATGTATGCCAATCTTGTGTGAATCTTTTATTTTTTGTTGTTCGCAATACAATCTTTGCCATTCCATTCCATTCTTCTCCATTTTTAACTCAACACTTTTTTGCATGTTTGTGTTTCTAAACATGTTTCTCGTACATTAAAAGTTGCTTGTTAGAAAACTAGAATAGTAAGAACTAGTAACTTGATTACATTAGTGGAAGGAAAGAAAGAAGACAGGCTTTTCAATTAATAAGAAGTAGGATTATAACTGGATTCCTAAGTAATAGACTTATGAGCCCAATGGCAAAAATATTCAAGGTGGGGTATTCTATGCAAGTTGCCACAGCTGTGTCACGCTACACAGGGATCTCACCTCTGCCTCACATGCAATGCCAGAGATGTCTGTCCCAGCCTAATCAGGGAAGCAAGCGGATACCCACACCAAGTGCAGAAACTGCAAACATTCAACTATCTTTGTTGCTGATGTCCAGTGTGCTATATTACTTCAGTCAGTTGTGGGCATAGTGTGGCCACAACCACAAATCTAGTATGTACTGAATTCAAAATTAGAAGCACACAAGCAAAATTCTTTAAAAGTTCAACAAACTAAGTCTTCAGATTGGAATATTTCCATTCTTTTGTCCAATAACTGTTTTGTACCTGGCAAAATATTTTTAAAACATTTGTCTGAATACCTTACTCTAGAATGTCACTCAGCATTATGAAGTGATGGGTCGCTATGATCCTGCAGATTTTTTCTCCATTTAAAGCATTTGGACATCTTGCTAATACTGTAGAAACGTTAACACTTCCTATTAAATTTATAATAAATAAAATATTTGCATTTGCTGCAGTGCTACAATTTTCCCACATAATAATTTATTGTGGCTGAGCACAGTTAAGAGAAAGACTATGCTCCTTGGTGGATTCTCACTTTGTATGAGCTATACTTAAGCATGGTTAATTAAATAGTCAATATTGTTTAAGTCACAATTAGTTATGCCTGCCCGATTGTCTCCGTTATAAATTGTAGTTTACAAAATGTTTGGGTTCATATCAAACAATGAATCAAAACTAAGGAGAGCGCAATCTGGGTTGGCATGTAGTTCACAAAAGGCAACTAGGTTCCTGAATCCAAATGAGCCAAACTGGAAAGCATAATCGGTCAGGTATGTTTCCAAGAAGCTCTATATAAACAGAAACTTAAGACTCTAGTGCCGTCTTGTCTACATAGCTTCGATCTTCTGAGAAATAACAAGAACATACTGAAACAGTATTTTCCTTAAGACTAGTGACTTATTTTCCTTACCTAGGAAACTCATGTTTACTTAAGAATCATTCGTGACCTCTTTTATAACATTGTAAAAACAAAGATCCTCCTCCAGTCCTTTTTTAACACTCATATTAGTTGACAACAATCTATTTACAGTTCTACCATCTCTTTTAAAAAAAAAAGGATGGGTTAATTTATAAAGAGAATGTTGGCCCTCGTTTTTCTCTGGTACTGTAATAATATGCAGGAATCACCCTGGGAGATGGGAGGAATATCTACAGCGTACAGAATAATCTGATAAAATTGAATTTGAATCTGAATGATGGGTGGATGGAAGCTTCTCGGAAGTTGGTAGTCATTTGAACCCAGAACATGTTAACCCTTTAACCCTTTTATCCAGGCAAGAAGCATAAACAGGGGTAATTGTTAAGATTATGTTAATGGAATCTTGCAAGTCTCAAAGTAGAACTCCCATCCATTTTGTCTCCTGAGAACTAGGGAAGAGTTCCTTCTAAGACACTCTTCCTCTTCTCCTTCAGACTCAAATTTTGTTCACCATTGTTTAGGCTGCGACATTTCCCCACGTCTCCCAAGGTCATTCCCATATACTATTATTGGTGCACGACATTCCACAGATTGGACACTTCGGATACAGTCATGCTTACTTTGAAATTAATTACTAAAATTAACCTTTAGTACAAATGACTTGACCATTTTATCAATCATTCCGACTAACGTGTGTGAGAAACCATCACAGGAGTATTTCATCCACTTGAAGGTACTCGATAAAAAAAACTGAAGGGAAAGAAATCAGATGTTATATTTTTGTTAAATTACCAGAATAAGAATTATGCCAAGGATAGAGTTAGGTGGAGACAGATGATTCACTGTGGTCACCCCTAATGGGAACATCTGAAAGAAGACGACGATCAGAATAAGAATTAGATTTTCTTGTAATGGAACTTTTTAATATTTTATTGTATTAAGTCACAGCTGCTTGTAACGCATAACTAATCTTGGCTAATTTTGAAAAAGCGACCATTGGACTTGCTTATATGGACTGCTTTTATCTCTAGAACCCCAGGATCATGCTGTTAAAAGTCAGACAGAAATTGCAAAATAATATTCCTAGTCTTTGGCTAGAAACAAGTACTGTAAGCCTCTGACAAAATTAATTAATCTTATTAATGGCGATTCATTTTAAAAAAAAAAAGATATATTCAAACAGGGAGGAGCCTAAAAATGCAATCCTAATCTTCATAAATACATATCACTGCCAAACTCTGTACAGCAGGGATGCCCCCAGTTTTTGGGCTTGTGAGCTACTTCTGATGTACCAGTAGCGGCGATGGCATTTGGCCCTGCCCACTGGGTCAGGAAGGGGTGGGCGGGCTTCTGTTCTTCACATGGCTCATGTTAGTTTTAAAAAGTTTTCCTGCCTTTTGCTATGCTTTGGAAGTGAGATTACTCCAGGGCGAGCAGCTGGAAGAAGCCACTGCCGTAGCTGGCATTCGTTTTAAAAAGTTTTCCTTTCCACAAGCCGTGGCAATGGCTTTTCTTCTTCCAGATGCTCGCCCAGGAGTAATCCCACTTCCAAAACACAGCAAAAGGCAGGAAAACTTCTTAAAATGAACACAAGCCACGGCGGAGCCTTCCTTTCTTCATGTGATCTATCCACATGATCTTTGCTATCGACCGGTAGATCACGATCGACCTATGGGCACCCCCACTGTACAGTCTCTCAGTGTTCCCCTTCCCCTTTTAGAAGATAATTGTAGCATTCCTGGTTTTGATTGTGTAGCCTATATCCCTCTACATTATTTTTGAATTCCAAGTTTTAAATTGCAGGATAGTGCTGCAAATTCAAATTCTAAAATGTGGTTATAAAATGCAATAAATAATGGCTTCATTATGCCTATACGTTCTGTTAGTGCAGTGTTTCTCAACCTTGGCAACTTTAAGATGTTTGGACTTCAACTCCCAGAATTCCCAGAAGTTGAAGTCCAAACATCTTAAAGTCGCCAAGATTGAGAAACACTGTGTTAGTGTAAACTGCCTGTACCAGAGGACAAGATCTGAACTGATATGTTGAATTCTAGGAATAAATAAATGAAGATTGGACCATGCCTGTATGTACATGTTGCTCATACATGTAAGCGTGAGCTGTATTATGCTTATTTTGAATTAGATGATTTATGCAGATATGAATGTCTTTTAATAAAAACTATCAGCTGCACAAGGAATAAGCCGGCTAAGCAACTTCCCTGCTTGTAATTTCATATGGCACCTCACATGCTATGAACCTGGCAACAGATCTGAAAACTTGCACAAAGGAGGAAAACTTGCCAAAGTAGAACCTTCTGGTTATACTGATCATGAAAAAGTTTCTGTCAGCAAAGGACCATCAGAAAGATACAAGTCAATGTTCTTATTGTGGATTCTTTGACAGAAAATGGATTAGTGCTTCTGTTCTCCACATGTAGGTACAAGGAGAGAATGTTTGAGCAAATCACATGTGCCTAAAGCTGGACGTCACTGGGTTTAAGAAGGCACAAGCTTTTCCAAATATAGAAGTACATTGTTCTTTCAGTTATCTAAAGAATTGTAGGTGTGCAAATTAGGTTGAAGTCTGAACAGAATGCAGGGTAATTATGGGAGCCCCTAGGAGCTCCCATGTCACACCCTTCCTGCGCGAGCTGCACTGGCTACCTGTGGCCTTCCGGGTGCAATTCAAGGTGTTAGTTCTCATCTTTAAAGCGCTC
>JANHFJ010006574.1:6608-20151 GCA_032468195.1 Cerberus rynchops | reverse complement strand
AAATGGCCCAAGATCTGTCAGGAACCTTTCGGGATCCCTCAGGCGCATGGGGCGGAACCATTTTGTCGGTTCCGCCTCCCTGCGATGGAGATTAAAGATTAAATTCTCTTTAATAGGTTAGAATTATTTCTCTGTGAAACTTGTAGGCAAAAATGACACCCCCAAAGTGACCAGCAGGCATCTTTTAGAATCAAATGCTATAGCTTCAAATTGTACAAAGGACAAGCTGGCTATTGCATTCATTTGGTTTTAAGATAAAAAATGAGTTTACTGTTCTTTCAATACCAAAGAAATTCAATAAAATGATAGTGTTTTAAATTTAAAGGAGATTGAAATGTGAGACTTACTATTCAATATAAAATTAATATTTCTGAGATCAGGAATTAAATAAAATGCTCAACATTCTATATTTTTAAAATAAATTAGAAGCAAAGCTGAAATAAAGTCTCTATACAGAGCAATAGTTCCCCTAAGAGTGAGTACAATAATACAGTGGTTAGTACCAGTAGGAAAAATATGCTGATTTCAAGGGTTCTTTTTCCTTTGGTCATACTGTGAATATTTGCAAGTTGGAAAAGACTGCATTTCAGGAACCATCTGTTTCAGCAACAGCATTATGCCTATGAGATATTCCTACTGCTGGGCAGTAATGCTGCATTTTGATTCCATCCCATTATTAGATTGATAGATTCTGTGCTCAACTGCCAATGTGGCCCTTGCACAGCTTAAAGGTTCCATGTCCTTCCACTTATAGTCCCAGCTAAGTGCTTGAAGCCTTCTAAAGCTTTGCTGCAAATGTGATCTCTCTGAATTCTTCCGCCCACCTTTATTAGACTACATTTTCTTTTGGGCTCAAGAGGGCTCAAGGGGGAAACTGCATAACACTCAGTGGATGAAAGTGAACTTCCTAGTGGTCTGTCCATTTCCTTGCATCTTTTGAACATATGAATGAAAAAATTTTGGGATAAGTTTGGTTTGAGAAAAGGATAAGGAAAGTTGGTTCATTTAGACACAAGCTCATTGCGCTGCTCTTTAAAGATAACAGTAATAATTATGTAAATTAATGTTTTTATGCAACTCTAAAGTTTCCAGTGATTAATTTCCTATCTTCCAGTATATGAAAGGTCATCTCATCTTAAACATTACAAGAGGAAAATAAATATTTTAAATAGATTTTATTTAAAACAAATAATTGTTTACTTCTTTTCTGTATTCTAATTTTGAAATAACTTAGATGATCAAATATAGAATCATTCAGCATTAAATAAAAATTCTTTGCTACATATCCATTATCCTGCGCCATACTGGGATAAACCACATTTTGCCAAGAGCAAAAAAACAAATAATAGTAAATTTTTAAAAAAATTAAAGGTATGAAATCGGAGAAAGAAAAGGGAATATAGCTAAAACTAATTTATATCATCATTCATGGTAAGTCTTCATATCTCCCTGTCCTTGCTAACAAGCTTCCAGTGCATACATATACTGTTTCAACATTGCCTTTTGTTCTATATAACAAAAATATCCATAGGTAGCCCTTGACAATATGACTGGTCACAAAATACAGTGCCACCCATGCTGAACAGAAGAAGCCGGTTTAGCAGAAGAACACCAGTTTTATAGTAGCTGTACTAATTGCCAGTAGGCTTCCAGTCCAATTGAATGTCCTTATTTTTACCTATAAAGATGCTGCTTATTTTCTAAAAGAAAAACCGAAAAACCCAAGATCCTAAGAAGAGAGGTGTTCAACAGAAAACCTTAGTTATTCAGGCATTCTTGATACTCTAATTTGTAGTTCATGGCTGAACTATGGAATTGATACTCTGACATACCAACATCTACTGAAATCAATCATTCCAAACATTGTTTTTTTATTATACCTTTTGATTACATTACTATCGTGAAGTATTTTTGGGAAGCAATGGGTGCTGTTCTACAGAAAAAGCCATGTGATGTAGCTATGTAGTGGAAGATCCCAAAAGTAATTAATTCTCAAGATTGTTTAAAAACTCATTTTGCAAAATGGCACCACTTCACTGCAGCAGTTGCCAAGAAAGTGCATTCTGTCAGATGACAGGGAATATTTTCTTGATGTAAAAGACTTTAGTATTATCTTCTCACCCAAAATCAGCACAACAGAATAAAACAGTTTTGTATGCCATTCCACCAGAAACTCTTTATTCTGGAGAGAACCATTATTCCAAAGAGAAATTTTTGAGGGCTGTATAATAGCAATGGCAATAACGTTTAGACTTATATATTGCTTCATAATGCTTTATAGCAGTTTACAGAGTCAGCATACCCCCAACAATCTGGATCCTCATTTTACTGACCTCAGAAGGATGGTAGACTGAGCTAACCTTGAGCAGGTCAGGATCAAACTCCTGGCTGTGGGCAGAGTTAGCTTGCAATACTGCATGCATTCTAACCGGTGTGACACCATAGCTCTTATGTTCAGGGCCAGATACAAACGAAGGGGGATCAAAATGTTCCTTTATTTCTCTATCAATCCTTCATTTTTCTCCCTCGGGGCTACTGAGGAAAGGACAAGAAGTAGATCTGAACTATTCGTTTGAGGACACTATGATAGATGCCTAGGGTGGATTTGAAGAATTTAGGTTTAGATATAAGATATAATTCTTTGGAAGGGATACACACTTTAAGACATTTGTGTTTTTTTTTTTCTTCTATTCTCAACTATCACTTTGCAACAATTACAAAAAGTCTTATTTATAAACCACAGGAATAAAAATGGAGAATGCCACAGATAGTAATCCAGACCCTGCTCAGGCAGAAAACCAGCCTTCTCTGGATGTCTCTGCTCCACCAGAGATTGTAGAGCCTGCTCCTGGACAACCTGAGGATGAGTCTCTCTCAAAACTGAAAGATGCAGATTTATCTGATCGTTCTCGTTTGAAAACTCCTCGTACAAGTGGAGAAACTACAACCCGCAGAATGTCTAAATTTCGCCGAAGTAACAGTGGAGTTCAGTCACTGCAGGAAACTCTGAAAGAAAAACAGGTTTGTAATCATGATGCACACAGTAATAACTTTTAAACTCTCCAAAATAAACTCTCCTGCCTCTTGATCCAACTATTTAAAGCTCTTTGTACTCAGTTAATTTTTTTTTTTTGCATTACATATTATTGTATAATTTGAGGCAGTCATGTAGGCAAAAGTATAAATCTCATACATTGTTGCCATGATAATAACCCTAATAACCTTAGGAGCACAGTTAGGATAATATGTTGTTCAGATCCTTTAATTTGATTAACATCCAACTTGGAACTGGCCAAAATATTTAGAATTTAATTAAGAAGGGCAAAACATATATTCCTGGGTCCACATGGATTATTATATAGTGGTCCATTAGATATTTTCAAGAAGAACAGTATAAAAAATTGTAATTCATGAATGAGTTTAGGAGAACATTATATTTTGTCAAATCAACAAATTCATAGCACTCATATTTCCAAGGACTGAGCAGGGAAGATGTTGCAATGTAGTGGCAACTGTTCATCACATTTCTGTTTACATTTTCCAAAGTACTGGAAAGCAAATATCAGTTAAAAAATAGTTGGGAATTTTATACCAGGATTCCTGACGGAACCCTTTACTATCTGGGGTAAATGTCACAACTGATTCTAATGCACAGCAGCATCAATGGGATAGCGGGACATTGGGGGATAACAGAATGAGGAAGCATGTTCTACCATTGCAATGCAAACTCCACCCCTTTTTATATGTCATGTCATCAAACACACTTCCAGAAGGGTCAGGGCCTATAGCATAATATTGCTTTGTTATTTTGATGAAAGAACCATGTTCTGGGGAACCAATGTCTCTGCACCATTTCTTGGAACCAAGCCATTGATTTGTTTTAAAAGGCCAGGAATCTTTTCTCAGAAGAACTGATGGAATATTTTTGTTACTCAGAAGATGAAAGATCACATTATGATTTACAGTGTTGTACCTTTGAAAATAAACAACTTTTTATTGTATTTCATTTGTTGCATTCTTTTTTCCTCTATTTTTAAAATGTTGTTTACCACTGATTTGTTGTTGCTTTTAGGGCAAACATGTTAATTTGGGGTTTACTCCTAAAAATAATTTTTTTGAAATTAATGTTTGAAGGCAAAATATTTCGACTGACCAAAAATAAATAAGGGACTCACTGCCTTGCCATTTTTCATTAGTGCTATTATAAACTAAGAACCTTTCCTTCCTTCCTTCTTCCTTCCTTAGTTTCTGTAATCTATTTTCTTTCTTTCTTTTAAACATTGGTGTTTAAATTCAAAAACATATCAGGATCAGTTGTAACTGGAACAATATAGAACAGAAACATAAACTCCAGGATATAATATATAGAATTGATTTTTTTGTTTCAGATCAACATTTTGCATATATACATTTGCATTTCTAAGAGTCTGAAGTAAAATGTATGTATTTCTATGTTTATGTTATTGTGTAAGTATTTAAAGAATTCCCAACCTCAGCTGTTGGGAACTGTTTAGAAAATAACAGGAGAGAAATAATAAAGGCAAGAGAAACTGAAACAGGGATAAATTGGTTGAACATTGCTCATTATTTAGTTTCATACCGTTTAATATATTTGAAATAAAATATGAATACCACAGAAACAATAAACAGTAAATATACAACTTTTGCATAATTTTTCCTCATTTTTCCCAACTAGGCACGATACAAAGAAGCAAGAGAAGGCAGAAAAATGAAGGTTAATTCTGCATATAAATATATCTTTGAAATTCTATCTGACAGACTTGGATTAGATATTGGAACAGTAGAAGAATTAATCCTGGATTGCCCAACAGTGAGTTTACTTTACATTTGTTTTTACAAGGAACATTTTTAAAAGTTTGTTTGTTCTCCTTTCCACCCTCTAATACTAATACATTGATAACTAATATCATCATAATATAACCTATGCCGAGAATTTCAGCACCAGAGTCACCAAAATGTAAGGCATCATGATTAAATTCAATGTGTAAATCCAGATAAACATCAGAATAACTTACATATGGATAACTTACATATTGATTTTTGTTCTAATCAAATGTGCATGCTGTTATGACCAGAGTATACTGTATTTGTAATCTACATTGTGACTTTTTGGTCTGATTATATGGATCCCCTTATATATACATAAATTTATGCACCCATAGTCACACAGTATGGAATGAAGGGCAGAGAGATTCAGATAATCAGACTAAAAAGTCACAGTATAGAAAATACAAATACTTTCTGAAATATCTTCTATGTAACAACAAATAAATTCAGGAATCCAACCTTATTCTGATTTGGCCTATTATAGGAATATAAATATAATGAATTAATTAAATATAAATTAAACAAATGATACACTTTTCTTTGATCAACACGTGCAATTTTATAATATCTATCACAGGTATTTTTTTAAAGTCAGTATTTCAAGGTTTAAGTTCTAGGTTTTTCCTGTCCAAATAATGACTCCTTAATTTAATTTGAGGAAACAAAAGGAGTATAGGATTTATTAATACAGCTGTTCTCAGGAGTTTAGGAATTGTTGGTCTTTGCCAGGTAGGTCCATCTCTATATTTTCTTCCTAATCAAGCTAGAATGGAATCTTACACATAACAGCATAATGACAACTGAAAACACCTTAAAGGCGTTATTTTCCTTTAATATTTGGCAACTAGTACTTCCTTAGGGAATTTTTAAAGAAATCAATAATCTGGTGATTTGGCAAAATGTTGAATTTACACCATATCTTTCCTTTTTAATAGTTACAAGCATTTGATAGTTTTTTTGCGAAAGGAGGAAACAGAACACTAAAGTTTATCTATCAAGAAGGTGAAGCTCCTGGCATAGGTAAATGTTAAAAATGATTTTATCTATAACTTCAGAGAAAAGTAAATTGTTTGGGTCTGAAGGATTAATAACATGCATACAAAAAAAGAGCCAATCATGTAGAATAATAAATAATTTATGCAAATTGGATTGTATCACTGAGTTGTATTTTCTGCTGCCCAATATGCTACATAGCAAAGGAGGATCTAATGCTAATAATAATGTTGTATTTTCTAAATGATGGCTTGGAAATTGATATTCAATATTAATTTTAGAGGTGCCATGGAGGAATTTACATATAATCTGAATTATATGAGGATATAGCATTAGTATAGGTGTTTTCCATGAATTATTTTTTCAAAGTTTTATATTCTATAACTTGTTGTTATTGCTCAGTAGTATCAAGTAGGAACAGTTCTGTAGAACATGAGAGGTCAGCATAAGACTAATTTAAGGTATAGATTGTGGGTTGATTGATTGATAAATTAATATGGACTAGCTAAGGACCTATATATTTTGATTGATTGACAAGTTGGTGTCAACTTTTAACTAAGATTTTTGCCCAAGAGAAGCTGTTCCCAACCTGATCCTTCAGTTCTTCCAAGAGTACATGCACTGCTGCTGTATCTCTGTACTTCGTTTGCACAAATCGGTGTATTTATTACATAGCAGTGATGATGAAAAAATAAGAGAAGTTTGATACCCTAATCAAAGGAGATGCCAAAGTAATTCCATAGCATCTAAATTTAGCTTAATAACAGCAGCAATAACAACAATTTATTCAACTGCTTGATTTCTAACAACTCTGGGCAGCTCACAACAATTGAGGAAATTATAATAAAATAAATTTTTAAACGATTAAATGATTTTTGTCTTTTTTTTTCATTTTCAGAGTGTGGGAGAGCAATTCCAGGTATTCTGAAAGGAACTAAAATGATGAAATTGTATGTAGATAAATCTCAAGACAAATTCAAAGGACAGTGCTTATTTTTTGTACGTGCTAGAAATGATTTGCCTGTGAATATTAAGACAATGCATGAGGTATTTTTATCTTCTTTTTCATTATAACCTGTCCTCAAAAAAGTAAGATCATCAAATTTAAAGACAATAATAGAAATAAGGCCCGTAAATTATAAAAAATCTTAATTCTTGGTGAATGAATAGTTATTTGATTTGAACCACATAAGCATCACTTTTTTCTACTTGGGCCCTAATGTCAAATGTAAACTTTCAACTCACATAGAGTGCATTATGACATTGCAATACACACTTCCGTATTTGAACCCTAACCCATCCTGTAGATGCCAGTGGGTGGATGTAATGTTACAGTGCCTGGGTTTACAAAGTACAAAAAGCCATAATGTGATTTGTTTGCTTTATTGTTAATTGATTATGTGAACAGAGCAACTGTAAGATTCTTGATAATTTAGGCAGTACAAAATATGAGAAGAAAAAAATGTTCTCGTTGCAACATAAAACATTTTTTTAATGAGAGGGTTATTATATTTATTTTGAAATATCAACTATTATTGAATAACAGCTTTTTGATTCTTTCCACATTTAATAATCATAGTATTTTAATCTTCCCAATTTAGGACATATACTATTCCTCAATGGATGGAAGTGAAGGTCTTTTGCTTGCCATCAAAAATACTTTGGCAACAATTTTTCTGCCTGCCATTCTTGCAACAAGTAATTGGGGTGTTTTAAATCAGACTAAGCAAGGAGAACTTGAGAAACAAAGTTTCATTGAAACCTTGAACAGATATTTGGCATTTTTGGATGGTAAGATGAAATAGATCAAACAGACAAATAAGCTGAGACTTCCATTTTACTTTTTAAAATAATTGATAACTTGATGTACGGTCTAATATCTGGTTGGGACACATTATATCCTGATTCTTATTCCTATGCTGGCTAGCTAAAAGAAGTGCTGATGTGGATAGAAAAGAAGAACTGGAAGACTTGATTGGCTAATCAATAGCATACTTTTTTCTGTCCCTTTTTTTTTAAAAAAGGCATCTTTCTGGGAATCCAGTAAAGATCATTAAAACCGTATCTGATCATATTAAATATATTCCCCCAAGCAGAGTTAGGAAGAACATAATACTATAAAGGGTACACTTCATAGCTCTCTTGCATCAAATATGAAAAACTGATTGTTTTATAGTATATGAAAAGTCATCATAAGACTGACTGAAATAATAAACTGGAATGAGCCAGTACCATATGACCAAAGGAAAGCAGTGGATTGTCAGAGAATTTTAGTTCAGGGGAACATTATAAGTGAGGATAATTTCCACAAATCAAATACTGTAACTGATTTTGTGCATTTAATCAAGAGACAGGTCTTACTCCAAGGCCATTCCTAAAGATTGCAGAGAGGTAATCTAAAGCAATTCACTTTTGCATTATACAGGTACAGTATGTACCGGTAGTTTCATTGTCAATTCTATATAAATTATTTTTTCTGTCTATCAAATTCCTATGACAATCTGTTTAATAAGACCAATGCATTGTTAAAACTTCCCCAGTGAGCTCCTCCACTGGATTTTCCCTAACAGTGTGGTTATTCATTTTCTTACATTTTAAGCAAAGCTGTTGTACTTATATAAAAATATATTATGTACTTAATAGGTTAAATAATGTGCGCATGAACCAGAATTCTTTCTGCTTTCTCCATTTTGCTTTTTCGGTCTTTCTCCTCCCATTAATTTAAAATTTGTTATCTATTTACTTCTTGTGGCTGTCTCTTACTGGACTCACCATTTCCTTTTTCTCTTTTTCCTAGCCATGCATCAGATTAAGCCCTTTCTGTTCCTTTCCATTCACCCTGAGCATGTGTGTGTGTGTGTGTGTGTGTGTGTTGTTGTTGTTGTTGTTGTTGCAACTGTATCTGAGACTTGCATACCCAGCTACATAACTTGTTATAGTTTCTTGACTTCTGAGCTTTTTGCTTTTGAGACAACCTCCCCCACTCCCTCGGAGAGATCTCCAATTCTGGTTTTCTTACTGACTCCACTATGCCTCTCAAGAAGTCACTTTAT
Organism: Cerberus rynchops; assembly: GCA_032468195.1. Lineage (NCBI taxonomy): Eukaryota > Metazoa > Chordata > Lepidosauria > Squamata > Homalopsidae > Cerberus > Cerberus rynchops. The sequence goes on along the minus strand of JANHFJ010006574.1, from coordinate 11,257 downwards.
CTCTACTGTGATCTGTAACACAACCTCTCAGGCTACTCTGAGGATCCCATTTCTTCTGCTTCTGGCATCTTCCATTTACAGCCCTGTGAAACTAGACTCTTAGCACCCAAATTAGCTTCCTAATTCTGGCAAGCTGTGGTCTACCAGCATATACGTATATTTGTATCTTTGAGGTAGAATACTTTTTTTTTTCATTCATAATATTTGCCAAGTGGAGACCATCTGAGTATGTGCAAAGACTTGAAAAAGGGACGTCTTATATGTTTTTCCCTAGAATGCAAACTGTTGTAATGAAACAGCCCAGGAAACAAATGGTAGAATCTGAAAATGTTCTTTCTCATTATTGATAGGTGCTAGAGTGAGCATCCAGGGAACTGTTCAACTGAAAAAAATAGATAACATTGACTTTTCCAAATTCCAGTCTTTTGAGGAAGTGACAGCAGCAGCTGCCAATCCTGATATTATACATCAATTGGAGGATACACTTATGATTTGGTACAAACAAATTGAGCAAGTAAGCATCTTCTGGTACCTTAGATAAGCAAAGGAGTATGTATGAGAAGCATAGTTAGAAAAAAGAGCCACAAAGAAGGCATTTCTGAGGCAACTTTTTCAGCACAGAACTGTTCACTATGTTGGCCAGTCACATTATAAAATACAGGCACTCCTTGACAGTTCCAAGTTGGTGAAAACTGGTTTATGTCAACATTCCAAACATGCATTTTAAAGCAAAATCTTTTCCAGATTAACCAGGCATTTGCTTGTATTGTGATTTTACCCTGAAGGTTTAGGAAGGTTTCCTTTGATCAAGATAAGAAGCTTTTGATTCAGATCAAAATGGGTTGGTGGCACATTTGCTCTTGGAACTGTTGTAAGGGCCAATATCCTGAATGATATGCAACTATATTTCAGCAAATCAAATATTACAGCTGATAGTTAAGTATTAACTGAAGATGGCAGCCTAAGATAGGGATTTCAAGGAGCAAATTTTGGATATCTTAAAAGAGTAGCAAATTATTAGCGCTGATGAAGATAATGGCCATGATGATGATAGTGGTGGTAGTGATTAACAAGGAACAAAAGCACTTGTAAGATTTACAAAACACCTTTGTGCTCTGCAACTTAAGTTGCAAGATGAAGGCAGTGGTTTCTGTGCTGGAGGCAGCAGAATGATGCAAACAGCATAAGAATGCAAGCCTCACCCTTTGTCTATATGCATCTTGGAATGCATCTTGGAACATGGTACTGTATGCCAGCCCTCATTTTTCTGAGGAAAGCAAGCAGGGCCTGCAGATGCCATTGGAAGAATGGAACAAAATGTCATGTGACAGTCTTGAATGTGACATAGCAAAAACAGACATGGTACTTACTTTGTACAAATTTAACATTTGCAGGTTTTGATTGAGAGTGAACAGATGAGAAAGGAAGCTGATGACTCAGGTCCACTTACCGAATTAGAGCACTGGAAGCGTATGTCTGCCAAATTTAATTTTATTATTGAGCAGATTAAAGGACAACCTTGTAAATCTGTCATAAATGTTCTCAACGTTTCACGTTCCAAAATTGTAAAGGTAATTATTAGTTGTTGGATTAAAAAAAAAATAAACCAATGAGATTTTAATGATTTATACAGACTGTTTCAATATGTCCCCATCCCTTTTTAAAGATAATATAATCTCTATGAAAATCTGGGGCAAGAGGCAATATCTATCCAGCCCTGGATGATCTCAACAAGTTAAACAGGTTGGGCCTGTCATCAACTTGGAAGGGAGGCTACTAGAAAATCACACTAGGCTAACTTGGGAAGTAAAAAAAAAAATCAATTAAAAGAAACACGTTCACATTTCTGCCAGGAAAATTACATTCAGTCATCAAGCGTTTATGAAGAGTAACTTCATAAACATGTTATCACATGTTTGGAGTATTATACTTTTTCAATTTAGTTTAATTCAGAATTAAACTGCTGCATCTGCCTGGTGTAGCTTTAATTGCTAACATGTATTAAAATTGTGACACTCTCATAAGCATGCATTTCAAAGGAAGTAAGTATGTCTTTGCTTTAATTTAATCAATTAAAATGATTACATCAATCCAATGGTATGACACATAAATTATGATCCAGATATAAGGGCCAAGCAAGTGAGATGGGAATCTGTTTCTCACATCAAAATTGTTTTATGAATAAAGTACAGAGGGAAGTACTTTCAAGGCCGAGTAAAGAAAATATGGGAGAAAGAGACCCTGTACATACAGCGCAAAACTGGGTGGCTGCTGATTGGATAGCTTCTAATTCTCCAAAATAAATCCATTTATCTAACCTGTCTGCTTGGAAATGTGGAGTGAAGAGAGTTAAATGGACATAGTATTTGGTACAAAGCCTTGGCTTTTCCAAAGTTGGGCTTAAAATCATTGCCTTGTGGTTTCTCTGTGTGTGCTAGCACTTAGATGTAATGCAGCTATTTCTCTAAGTGCCAGAACTACATTTGACAGCAATATGATTTGGTTGACTGTTTGATACTACTGCTATTATATAGGGTAATTGATTTATTCTAATTTAACATTCAAAAAATTGGGGCTAACATATGGCAACTTTACTCAGATATGAGTATTAACATTTTTTGGAAATCCCAAGTCCAACTTTTGATGATTGAATTACAACAGTTTTTAGAGAGCCTAGAAGTTTGGAGAGAGAGAGCCAATGGGTTACCACTATTTTCAGCAGAAAACTCTGTAAGCAGATGGCTTTGTATTTTTTATTCCATTTCCACAATCCTTAAATTATCTGCACAGCACTGCATAAGTGCATTATAATATCACTTCCCCAGTATGAAAGTGTTCCCCTTCAGTTTACATAAGTGCATTGGTGTAGCATGGCAATGTCCTAATATATTGTTATGCTGCCTTAGCACTCAGAAAAAATTGTAAGTCAGCATGACCATTCTGTCATGACACCAACCTAATTCCTCATCTGATATACGTACATAGTCCTGACCCTGATGGTCTTCAGGAAAAATGCTAAAATTTCCCCCCAAGATACTAGTGTCACTATGTGGATAGAAGTTAGAACTGACATGGGGTGGTTGATGGAGGGTGTAAGTTTTATGGGGCCTCAAACTTGTTCATTGTTTTAAGAGTTTTTATTCTGCATACTGTCCTTTCTGGTAGATGGGGAGCTATATAAATTTATTTAATAGTGAGTACAATCACTGGTGGTAAAATGAAACCATTTTCTTTAAATAATTTATTAATAAGATGTAGTTACCAAGAATTTGAATCTGTAGGCTTCTAAGTTTGTTTGTCTATATATACCAAGTATAGCTAGAATGTAATTACATTTCTGTTACCTGAATTCTGCACATTTTATTTCAGTGTTTTAAAAGTTCAACATTTTCTTTTTACTATAGTTATGGCGAGAACTGGATGCCAGAATAACAGATACAGCAAATGAATCCAAGGATAATGTTAGATATCTATATACACTTGAAAAAGTCTGTCAGCCACTCTATAATTATGATTTAGTGAGTAAATTTTGACAAAGTCTGCATACAGTTTTGTGTATATTAAGTGGTTACATTTTTTATTACAGTACATGCAATAAAATAAATGGCTTTAAAATATATGCCATGAGCAGAAAATTCTAAATTAACTATATTCTAGATATACTTGTGTCATAAAATATCTGACTTTTAGGGACAATTATTAATTAATGATTTAAATCTTTCTGTTGATGATATGAATTTAAATTAATTGTCAAGACTGGGCTGTAGATAGGAATCTAAAATAAGGAAGAAACAGATATTAATCCATAGTATAACCCAGACTGAAAAGAGAACCTGGAATGTATTCATATGACATACAACAGATGATACCTGATAGAAAATAATTTATAAGTTACTTGTTAATAAGTTATGCTTTATTATTTTTATTGGTCTATTTTAAATTGCCTTAATCATTCTTGGCATAGAAAAGTCCTTCCAAAATGAAGAATTACTTTTTAAAAAACTGTTTCTTTGGTGCAAAGAAAATGGGGGTAGGAACTGCATCCAGAAATTTGCCTTTTAACTGCAACAAACAAACTCTTCATCCTGGCACGTCTCATTTTAGGCATTAGGAATTTACACTTATTCTGAAAACAGCCATCTCCCTCTTCCACCCATTGTCAGTCCCACCTGGTAATTCAAAGTATGCTAACTTTCACTATGAATTCTACAAAATATTTCTCTTAGGTTTCCATGGCCCATGGAATACAGAATTTGATTAATGCAATAAGAATGATTCATAGTGTTTCCAGATACTACAATACTTCTGAAAAAATGACATCTCTCTTTATCAAAGTAAGTGCTTTTAATCAGTGGACTGGAGAGTGTTCTGAACATTAAGTACTGTATGTTGTGTAAGCCTCAGTGTTGACTATAGTTTTCTGATGTGTACAGCAGAGGTGAAATTCAGCAGGTTCTAGCAGGTTCTCTAGAACTGGTAGTAAATTTTCTAAGCAGTTTGGAGAACCAGTTGTTAGAAGAAATCTCCTTGTTTTTTTTTCCACTTTACAAGGTTAATCCTGTAAGGAAGGCTGGAAAGAAACATTCTGGTGTTGTTTCTAGCCTAATCTTTATTGCCCTGCTTACAGAAACTGTCCACCCAGTCACATG
>JANHFJ010006568.1:25516-37478 GCA_032468195.1 Cerberus rynchops | reverse complement strand
CAATAAAGATTAGGCTAGAAACAACTGCCTTATTTACAGGATTAACCCTGTAAAGTTAATCTTTACAGGATTAACCCCGCAAAGTGGGGAAACAAACAAAAGGAGATTTCTTCTAATAATGGGTTCTCCAAACTGCTTATAATTGTTACCACCAGTTCTATAGAACCGGTGTGAACCAGCTGAATTTCACCTCTGTTTTAACCCCGCAAGGACCCTCCAAACTAGAGAAAAGATAATTGGCTCAGAAATTAAAATGAGGAACAGGCATATCAGATTTTTACCCTTACAAATAGTTAAATTTGGTGAAGATCTAGTCAGGACACACGATTATTCTGGTAATCTTAACTTGGTATCTTTCAATTTTCCTGACAAAACGAATAACAGCATGCAAGAATAAATAAATGAACGAATGTCTAAAAACAAAAACATAATCACCATCAATCAACTGTAATGTAAAGGTAGATTAGTCATTTATGACGCTTACTGGAAAACAACGCCTTTCCCTGTCTCACGAGGAGCTCTTTTGTTTTTAACTTCAGTTTTTGTTTCAGAGCAGATGATGAATGATCTGAATAGGAATCTTTTAATAATTGCAAGATTCTGGTCAAGCTGCAGGTTGTGTGTACTCTGAATCTGTTCCTCATTAGATCCAAGATGGAAACTGAGTATGGAGGAATTTCTCAATATTTTGTGGGAGAATTGTGTCTTAATGCCTGATCAACTTCTATAATAACGAGCCAATGAAAGCATTGTACAAAATGATTCCCATGAGATGTTGTTTTTTTCATCTAGGATTCTGGTCTTTATTGATGATGGAAGAGCTTCAGAAAAAAGGCAAGTAAAGTAATAACCTGCATGTTAGCGAGAAAACAATAAGAATGTATGTGGTACAATCCTACATTTGGACCCATGTCTATAACCTCACATATTTTGAAAATTTTAGAAGAAAGTTCAAAGCTCTGAGGCCCTGGGAGCTCAGGCAGTATTTGCACCATTTCTTCCAGCAATGTGTGAGGTTCAGAAAGGAGGGGGAAGTGGAAATTATACTGCAGATGAGTAACTACAGACACAAATTGATTATGAGGAATTTTGGTTTCTGAGGCTATTGTCTTCATTATTTAGATGATGGACTGCTTGCCTGAGACAGGCTGTATATCATAAAGTCAGTTGAAAATAGTTTGACCAAAATTTCAGTAGCTTGATTGGAAGAGTTCAAACTGAAACCAATGGAGATAACAATGAAAATCTGGAAATAAGGATCTCATATAAAACTTGCACATTGTGGCTAAAAAGAAGAGTTGCTGAAATGAACTCTTTAAATCAGTCATATAAATGTAACTTAAATGTATATGGCTTCCCATCTTACTAGTGCAATTCTGGAAAGCCATGTAAATCATATAACATCCAAAAGAATGTTAGCTCATAAAGTTCATGGATGCTGTTTTTTATACATTAATATTCAGAGTGGTGGAAATAAATAAGATGAATCTGAACTCTTACTGTGTAGAAGATACTGTTTGTTCAAAAGGATCGAGAAACAATCAAAAGGGAAAATTCTTTTACTTTAAAAATATCCATTGTTGCTTAGAAATCCAAATGCATGAACTTACCAATGTTTCATCTGAAACATCTGGCTTAAAATAAGTGGAGGAACAAATACAAGCAATACTATTGATGTTTATTATCACTCTCCCAACCAAGAGAAGATGTAAAGCTACGGATAATGTCTTCCAAAATCCAGCTGAATATCTTTGGAAGAGACATAAAGACACAGGAATGGGAGAGTTTAATTACCCTGACATCTATAAGAGAATAAAGTTTGACAAGCATTGTTCCATGAAATTTCTGACTTGCCTTGCTGACCATTTTCTCCTTCAGAAAGTGGAAGAAGGCAGAAGACGATGTGAAACATTTAGAATAGGGAAGATAAATTGAAAAACTAGAAGCAGAAGAAATACTGGGGGGAAATGACTACGTGATGCTGGAGTTCTTGATTTTAAGAGAAACTAAAGCTGACCATAAGCAAACAGGTAATTTAGACAGGAAAGTTGCTCATGGCAAACTCAAGTTGGATGGAGGTTTGTGCAAAAGAGATTTTTGAAGAATAATTATACAAAATTCTAATGAGAAAGGAAACAGTAAAATAAATCAATGTGGCCACCCAAAAATCCTTTGTAAAGATCCGAAAATGAAAAAGAACACTGACAGAATATGAAAATATAGCTAGGTCCCAGAAGAACAGCACAGAAAGTAATCCAGAACTGCAGATTCGAAGTCAGGAATGCAAGAGCACAGAATAAGCTGGGGTTAGTGGAGGGTACTAAGAATAACAAAAAGGACCTTTTTAGACATGTTCAAAGTAAAAATAAAATAAAAATAAATTAACCAAAAAATTTTAACAGAAGAAAAGCCAGAACATCTAAACTCTTATTTTAGTTCAGAATTTTCCAGCAATATATATTTCACATTGTCAAGGACAGGATTTTATTGAAATCATTGACAGCTAATTATAATTTAATATTTAAAAGAACTACCTGAGACATGCAACTAAAGGTACATAAGCAATGTGTCATTTATACAAAGGCTGAATAAGAAACAGTTACAGAGATATATAATATAGTAAAACTAAAAATTTGATACCACACTGGTCTTCTCTGAGGTTGTCCCAGGAACATGCTGCCCCCGGAAGGAAACTTAAGCCCTACACTTATGGTATTCTGAAGACACTGCAAACCATATGTAACATGTCAAAAGACATGTTACATTTTGACGAGACCTTTAGTGAGGATTTTTGGAAGGAATTATAGTAATAGCAAGACCATTTAGACTTATATAGCGCTTCACATTGCTTTACAGTCCTATCTAAGCAGTTTACAGAATCAGCATATTGTCCCCAACCATCTGGGTCCTCATTTTACCAATCTCAGAAAGATGGAAGGCTGAGTCAACTTTGAGCTGGTGAGAATCAAACTGCCGAACTGCAGGCAGCCAGCAGTAAGCAGAAGTAGCTGCAGTACTGCACTCTAACCACTGCGCCACCACAGCTTATATATTTTATATGTGTGTACTTCAGGAAGGGGTATATCTTTTGTGTTGCAGAAAATTTATCCTAAATGGCATAGGTTTGTACTACAGATATCAGCTCCTTGCTGGAGTAAAGCTTTAGCTTGAGGCAAACTATTTTTAGGTGAACATGTATGGACATGTTCATTGTATCATTACTAGGAAATAGGCAAAGGATATGGGGACTCAGTGGCTCAGTGGCTAAGACGCTGAGCTTGGCGATCAGAAAGGTTGGCAGTTCAATGGTTCGAATCCCTAGCACCGCATAACGGAGTGAGCTCCCATTACTTGCCCCAGCTTCAGCCAACCTAACAGTTTGAAAGCATGTAAAAAAAACGCAAGTAGAAAAACAGGGACCACCTTGGTGGGAAAGTAACAGCGCCCCATGCTCCTTTGGCATTTAGTCATGCTGGCCATATGACCACGGAATCGTCATCAGACAACGCTGGCTTTTCAACTTAGAAATGGAGATGAGCACCGCCCCCTAGAGTCGGGAATGACTAGCGCATATGTGTGAGGGGAACTTTTATCTTTACCTTTATGCAAAGGATAAAGCCAATTTAGACTAGTGGCTCAGCTGCTAGACTAGAAGCTAGGAAACCTACGTACTTCCATAAATGCTGTCTAGAAAACTTCATGGATTTGTCCATGTGGTTTCCTAGAGTCAAGTCTGAAGAAACCACAGCAACAACAGTTGAAGTATGGAAGGAAAATTCTCTGAGGATTTGTCAGAAAATCCAGAAGGTAATCAATGATCCCCAGCTTTACAAGAGGTCCATTGAAAAGGAAGTGAAAAGGCAAAAGATGCATCTCTGTGTGTTACTTTAAAATGCAAATCACACTTGGGTTCAACTACGAGAATGCGAGAAACTTCAGTGCCCAGCGATTGTGTGGAAAATTCATCCAAACATTTTGTATATTTACTCTTGATCTTGAGAGACATGACACACAGGTCAGCAAATGTCAATAACATTTTAATTGCTAAAGGATTTTTTTACAAAGCCGCTGGGGAATGGCTAAAACAGGATACTGTTTATTCTCCTTGGCTTTTCTTTATGAACTCTATTCTTGCCTGTACACCTGATAGTGGCTGTGCATACAGATAGAGTCTTAACAATACCAACCTGACATTTAAGCATTTTACCTGCTGCACAGGACAACCTGCCTGTGCTTTTAAGCTTGCTTCTTGGGCCAGATGCAAAGGAACCACTGTATAACTCTTTGCTTATCTACGGTACTTCAGTCGGCATAGTTAGTGCCTGGATGTGTCAGGTATCACCTAGGGATTCAAGCAACAGCCTTCTTACATTCAATGCAGTCCCATGGCCTATACTGTACTGCCTTTTCTTTGAAGTCAGGCAGTTCACTAGAATACCATCCATCTCATTTGTCCTAAAAGAGGGGTGTCAAACTCAAGGCCCGGGGGCCGGATTCGGCCCATGGGATACTTAGATCTGGCCCATGGGGCTGCCCCTGGAAACAGTGAAGGACTGGCCCGTGGTGCTTCTGCCAGTGAAAATGGGCTCACGAGTTCCATTTTTGGCTGCCACTGCCTCCTACAATCCTCTGCCAGTTAAAATGGAGCTTGGGAGGGCCGCGTGCAGCCCTCCCAAGCTCCATTTTCACTGGCAGAGGGTTGCAGGAGGCCGTAGCAGCTGAAAAAGGACCTCGGGAGCCCGTTTTCACTGGCAGAGGCACCCCTGACAGGAGTGACATCAAGCTGGCCACATCTACCCTGGCCACGCCCATCCTGTCCCCCCCCCCAAGGTCAAACACAACCCTGATGCAACCCTCAATGAAATCAAGTTTGACATACCGTCCTAAAACATACACTTTTACACTTTCCTGCACCTGCACCAGCCATTAATAATTGTTTAACTCTTCTCTTTTTGTTCTCTTGGCAACTCATTGTCCTACTATCCCTTTAAGAATGAGGAGGTATATGCATGTAGGCGCTGGTGAAATGCTTTGTTATATAATATTTATTGTTCGATGTATAGTTTCTTAAAGAGAATTCAGAAGAAAAAGGTTTCTTCTTAAGTATATCCTTTATGGATAAGTAATGATGGCCAGGACGATCCCCTCAAGCAGTGTTTTGAATCAGTGATATGGCCTAGGCATATAATTCTTATTTTTGTATGGAACAGCATTTCCATACCAAAGAGCCATAGTAGCACAGTGGTTACAATGCAGCATTGCTGACTAACTTTGCATTCCCACCACCAAGAGTTCAATCCTGACCAGCTCAAGATTGACTCAGCCTTCCCTTCTTTCTGAGGTCAATAAAATGAGGAGCCAGATTGTTTGGGACAATTTTCTGGCTCCGTAAATCACTCAGAAAAAATGTTCTACTATCTGGTAAATTTTTTAATATCCAGGAAAAACAAAACAAAACAGAGAGGTCCTTCTTTTGAGAACTCCTAATTTGTGGTGGGCCTGATCTCTGAAAACAATGAGGCGGCCTATCTGAAAGAGATCGAGAACTTGGAGAACTGGTGCCAGAAAAACAACCTCCACCTCAATGTCAGCAAGACAAAGGAGTTGATAATGGACTTCAACACAAAAAAGTGAGGAACTATCAGACTCCCATCATCAATGGGAGCCCAATAGAGAGAGTGGACAGCTTTAGATACCTCAGTGTCCAGATCACACAGAACCTGTCATGGTCCTCCCATATCAACAACACAGTGAAAAAGGCTCGGCAACATCTCTACCACCTCAGACATCTGAGAGACTTTAAATTGCCCCCCAAAGTACTCAGGAACTTCTACTCCTGCACCATAGAGAGTATTCTGATGGGAAACATCACAACCTGGTTTGGGAACAGCACCATGCAGGACAGATGAGCCCTACAGAGGGTGGTGCATTCAGCTGAGCGCATCACCTGCACCAAGCTCCCTGAACTGCATGCCATCTACAACAAGTAATGCCGGTCCACCGCCAGGAAGATAGTGAAACACCACAGCCACCCCAACAATGGACTGTTCTGCATGATGCAGTCAGGAAAGCGCTTCTGCTCCCTGAAAGCCAAAACAGAAAGACTGAGAAGAAGCTTCTTCCTGCAAGCAATTCAATCTATGAACAAGGACAACACCCAGGGCTAAAGCAGCCTCACAATGCACTCTGACCATTGCCCATGAAATGGACTTGCTGTCATAATGGACATTGTATCTTGACATTGTGTTATCCCTTATTCCTTCTCTTCTCTATCCAACCTACTCTCCATACTTCCTACAGTCTATTCCCCTTGCTTTCCTAAATCCTAGTCGGGCGATCGCCCAAGCGTTTCACTACACATCGTACTGTGTACGACTGTGTATGTGACAAATAAAATCTGAATCTGAATCTAATTATAAAGAAAATTAAAAATCGGGATGAGATACAACTTGGCTAGGTTTGAATTATTAAAAAAATTGTACTCTGAGATCTCTTGAGCTTGATGGCCAGGTCTCCACCCTCCCAATCTGCTGTTGTTCCTCTTAATACTTAATATTTATTAATCTAAGATGTTCAATATTTAAAAATATTTTTGAAAAAACAGACACACAATTGAATAGTGTTTTTGAAAGCTATCTCAGTGCAAGCTTTCTACTGTCGCCTTCCTTTATTTTGCTGTGGATGATTGGAATTGGTCTGCTTTAATTGCAATTATGAACTTTGGCTTTACACCTGATTTTAACTGACATTGTAAAAATGGACATCGGTGAAATAGCAGTTTCACTGATTGACTTTACAATCAAGACAGTAGAACGATCTCTTGTACTGTTTGATAATATCGTAATCTATAGCCACAGACAAGGGCTGAGAACTTGTATTGAATATATGCTGCTAATTTTTGAGTAAACATGCATGGGAATTTATTACTAGAAATATTACACTTATTCAAGGAATGGACTGGAATTTTAACTACGACCTTTCAATTATATACAAGAAATCAGCATGCTCCCCATTTGTTCAATAGAGCTAGAAGTCAAGAAGTTGTGTACCAGAAATACTTAATGTGGAATTAAAATATAATTTTCAATGAAATTAATGTCATTCTTGAAAGAAACAGAACTTGTCTCAAGAGCACTTTCTTTGAGGGGAGGCTAACTCAATTGCTTTGATGTAAAGGTTCTGTCTATTCTTTTAAATATTCCTTTGATGCTGTATTGTTCCACTTGTAATAGACTGTTATTGCTCTAGATTGAATTTGCAGAGTAAGGTAAATCTTTTGTGATGTGATTGTGCTGTCCTAAACTCAATATTGTTCAGAGGGTCTTTTATAACTCTCTGGTTTTACTGCAGCAAACGGGACAAATTTTCATTTTTACTCTTTTAGAAGGTTTTTTTTTTTATTCCTTATTTTGAGACTGAAACGGGTGGTGTTTACATGCACGATCCATAAAACCTGAACTCTTACAGCACCACAAAGACCATTGGTCAATTGTTCACTGAAGAGTTGGAGTTTAAAAATAAATATTTTGTGAACGTTATTCTGCTTCCAAAGGCACTCACCAATATTACTCAAGTAAGAAAGAAAGTGAACTTTCTCATTTAATTCAAGCCAAGTTCAGCAATTGTCTGTCTATAAAAAATGGTACAGGCTCAGAATGAGATTGGCTACCTCTACACCTCTATACCTCCTTTGTTATGTTGATGAACTTGATGTTTTCAGCAGCAAACCTATTTCATTGGATCTAGATCAGCTGCCTTTAGACTGGACTAGGTGTTTAATGTCAATGGAGCCAAACCCATCAATTGTGCACCATTCATTTATAAATATAAGCATCGGATTCGAATCCCGTGTTTTTCTGTCAACTGTATCTGTCAATTGTTCACAGAACAATGGGTTGCTCACCTGGTTTTTTTAGAGGTTATGGATTCATTCAGTAATTTCTTTTCAAAGTAAACCTATTTATTTTATTTACTGTAATCTCCTAAACCGTGTTAATGTGATTTCCCAAATTATTTCAGATGAATGCAGCAGCAGGAAGCAAAGATAAAGGGCATTGCTTTTTGGAGTAGACTGTTGTGAAAATGTACTTAATTCTAAGAGTTTCAGGCAAACTGTTCAAGAAAACACAACAGTAAATACTATTCTGTTACCCTAAAGTCATACAATATGAGTGGCCAAGTTTACTAAAGCAAAGTTATTAAAACGCCTCAGAGTTCATTTTTTTCAAAAATGCAAGAACCAGACAGAATAGCTTTGATCATAATTCAGAGTCATTTTACTCTGACTGAATTCATCAAATTTTATATAATTACATAATTCAAAATCATCTTACTTTTAGTTTACTTCTGAGTAGAATGGCTGGGGTATTAAGCTCCACAGACTAGACCTCAGTCATAAATTTCACTCTTATGATTTCATATATGGCTTAACATGAGTACTAGACTATATAACTTCTCTGAAATATTTCAAATACAAAATATAGTATATAGATAGAAACCAAACAAGTTTGATAGGCAAATCTTTAAAAGCATGGTTGTGACATTCCAGATGTTTTTAAATTCTAAATCCTAACAGCCTAATTAATCAGTGGTGAAGAATCATGAAAGATGTAATTCAGTCATTGATTTCCAAATCCTGTTTGATTTTAATTTCTCACAATTCTCAGAAATCAAGAAAAAAAAAACCCCACCAAGAACCTGTCTGAACATTTTCAAGAGTATTCAGGATTCCCCTGATATTTCTACTGTTCTCCTATTTCTGCCTACCATCTCTACTACGTGAAAGCTCATAAAATATTCTTAACTTTCACTTTTCCTTATTTTATTTTATTTTACAGGAGACCAAAAGAAGGCAGGAGATGAAATGGAAGTGAGACTGAAGGAAAGGGGCACTTTCTCATTTTGCCGCACTCTATAATGACATGATTTGGTAAGCACAGAGGACAGAACATAAATCAAGAACTCTTCTCCTACTGATCTGCTCTAGACAAAGATATGGGTGTATAGAGCCTCTGCTTACAAGCAATGCTAAATTATCTTTTAAATAAATATTTAAACTGCTGTGTGCAGGAATCTATGAAACAGCAATGCCAACAGATGGTTGTCCAGTCTGTGCTTGAACCCAACCAGTGACGGGTAATTGATTACACTGTCAGATTGGTCTTATTGTTAAGAACTTGTTAAGAACACTGTATTGAAGTACAGTGCATTTTCTTGTAATCGGAGTCTTTTATTGTCCCCTGAGCATTTTGGAATTACAGGGAAAAGGTTTCTCCTGTGTTACAACTTCTCAGGAATTTGAAGAGTGTTATCATATTCTTTGATCAGTGTCTTAATAGTAAACATTCCATATTCATACAGTAGATTCCCTTCCCTTCCCTTCCTCTCCCTCCCTTCCTTCCTTCCTGATTTCAATTTCCTTTCTCCCTCCCTCCCTCTTTCGCTGACATCAATATTGAAATTATGACGATTTATGGATTTGTTTATATGTAAGGGATATGGGAAGAAGACTTGTTGTATTTTAAGAGAAAATGATAAGTTACTAAAATTGTTTATACCTGTTGTGCTGAAGAAGAATGGGATAGCTTTATACATTTCTTTTCTTTCTTTATTATATATACACATACATATTTGTTTTCTGCATCTTCTATTTTTCTTTTTTATTATTTTACTATTTTTATTTAGTTTTTATTGTCATAAATCGTAATTTTTACTAAAATTACTACTAAAAACGAACAGTGGCCTCAAGGTGGTGCAAGCTACGCTGTTCCCTCAGGGATCCCTCAAACATGCTCTCCCTGCCCTGGACAGGGGCTAGACTAGATGATCCTTCCCACCCTCCAATTCTGTGCTTCCTTGACAGTGGTAGAATTCAATTTTTTTTACTACCGGTTCTGTGGGCGTGGCTTGGTGGGCGTGGCTGGGGAGGGTGTCATGTGACTGGGTGGGCAGGGCAATAAAAATTAGGCTAGAAACAACACCAGGATGTTTCTTTCCTGCCTTCCTTACAGGATTAACCCTGTAAAGTAGAAAAGAACAAAAGGAGATTTCGTCTAACAACTGGTTCTCCAAACTGCTTAGAAAATTTACTACTGGTTCTAGCGAACCTGCTAAATTTCACCTCTGTTCCTTGAGCTCTTGAAGAAAACTGAAGTACTCGACCCAAGGCTGGTAATTCTGAGAGGCCAACAAATACACAGGGGTCTCCCGATTGGGCACCTACCTGTGACGATGCTGAAGGTGATCTGGAAGTACAGCCCAGCTTCCGTGTTGCTGTTCTCCATCGAGACCACCACGTGTACCGAATTCTTCTCCTCCACCACCACCGTGCCCACAGTGATGTTCTTCAGCCCAGAGTCCACCACCGCCACGGTGATGGCCTTTTCCAGATCCAGGCTACCGACTGCTATTTCTGTGCCGTTGCTGCTCTGAAACTCCATGGAGGCCACTTCGGAGGAGACACTGTGGTTGGTGATGTAGCCGAAGGGAAATGGGTTGTAGTCCACGTGGAAGATGACCTGGATGACGTCCGTCAAGTCGGAGAAGGTGGCTCGGAAGGCCTGGGGGATGGAGAACTGGCAGCTCGGGGTATCCCCGTAGCAGAGCAAGGCATGGGGGTCGGCTCGTTTCCCTCTGGCCGTGATGTTGCTCCCAGCCAGCTCCAGGGGCTCCTCGTTGAGCACTCGGGACTTCATTAGGATGCGCATCAAGTCAGTGGACAAGGTGTAGGCTTTAGATGCCATCTGCACCCGTTTGGGAGCGCTATAGAGCTCCTGTCGCTCGGGCTCCTGGGAAACAGCGTTGACGAGGTGGATCAAGTCTCCTGCAAAGCAACCCGCCAAAATCAGCGGCAAAAGCCTTGTTGGCATGCAAAGTCCCCCTCCCCAAAGCCACCACTGCTCCGCCACTCGCCGGAGGGCTTGCAGAAGTGCTGCTGCCCCTACACACCGGACTCAAAGTGGAGAGGGGCGTCAGCAGCCATGGTGGTGTAATCCGCCTGTTTCTTTGATTACAATGTCTTTGTTGACCATCCCCTGAAGACAATGCTTGACCTCTCATGTCCCTTTCAGCCAAGAAGAACCACAACGGTTCTTGGCATTTTGTTGTTGCACAGGTCACATTTCTGACACACAGAAAGTACAACTACCTGCCACAAATACAAAGGCCAGTTGTGCCTATGAAAATGCAAATCCTCTCTCGATAGGCCCTAGTTTTCTTTCAGCCCCAAGAAGCTGTCCGTACTCCAGGATGTTTAAGGAATTGCTATTTTTTTCAATTATACATTAATAAAATAAACCCAAACAACTAATTCGTGGACATCTTCATTTTCTCTTGGTTTTCAGCTGCCTGTTTGGCATGCCTTTCCTTACAATGATTATAAAACAGCTATTTCCTCAGAGAAGGGGAGCAGGGATCAAAAAGACAAGATTTTGTCTTTGTGGCTGCACTGCAGAGGCCTCTCCCCGTACCAGATACTCAACTCCCCATGCTGAAAGAGAGCTGTGTTGGCCATGTAGCCAAGGCCCGCTCCCCAACCCAGAGGTTGATGCCCAACCGCAGACAAGCTGTCCAGATCCTCCTCAGCTGGGCCGAACCTCCATCACTGTTTCCCTACTCTGGAAAAGAGGTTCTCTGACCCACAGGACTCTCTCACCCCACCCCATCTCTGGCTCCAAAAGACGCCCCCTTCCCATCACTCTGAAGTTTAGAGAAGCAACTGAGGCAGGTGTTTCAGGGTGCCCGACCTCCATCCCTTCTGGGGCCAGCCCCACATTCCTCGGGGGGGAGCCTCACCCATAATATCTAGGATGTTGTTGGCTCACCCATAATATCTAGGATGTTGTCAGCAATGGCTTTGGGGGTCATGGTTCCTTGCAGGGTCTCTCCTTGAAGAATGGTCATCATTGTTTCAAGCTTCCTCAAAGTCTTTGTCAGGCAAGATCGACAGACAAATTCCTCACTG
>JANHFJ010006567.1:26933-42273 GCA_032468195.1 Cerberus rynchops | reverse complement strand
TAAGCATTTCACTGCATATCGTACCCATGGGTGATTGTGTATGTGACCAATAAAATTTGGAATTTGGAATTGGAAATTGGAATTGGAAATATTTGGATTTAACAAGACATACAGTATATGCCTTGTATGATCTAGTAGTTCTAATCTTTTTATCAGTTTTGAAGAACTAAGATTGAAAGCCTGAACGAACTCATTATCAATGAGGATTATTTTTTAGTCAAAGATGCATCAGATTTGGCTGATGCACCCAACACATTAGGTTCCTTATCTTCCTCTCACCTGCCAAAAAGGCATCAGTGTGGAATTTTCTTGCTGTCAACCCTAATAATCCATTTTATCTTCTCTTTCCATATCAGATGAGTTGTGGCTCTATCCCTCCCCCTCAATCCTGACTGGCAGCAGGAGAAAACTGGGGAAGGATATGTGGACACTTTGGTCATACCCAATCATTCTGAGCAGAATCAGTAACAAGGCAATCAAACTGTTGTATGAACTGGTCCCATAATAAGGTAGTTTTGAATCTGAATGTGTTTTGGTTTGTATTCCCAAAACTAACAAATAAGGAGTGTGCCAGGGCTGAGGATAGGACAACTTAAAAAGTTTTTAAACCTTACCATTTAGAGAATAAGAAGAATTGGAGGGACACTTAGATTAGGAAGTCTCCCTGTTCATTATAGAAAGCTACATATCATTATATCCGTAGGTGGTATGAACAGAATTTGCCAACATATATTGGCAATACATTTGCCAACACATAAGAAGGGCCTTCCTTCCTTCCTTCCTTCCTTCCTTACTAATAGAGAGAGAAAGATTTTGTTCAACTTACACTCAGTTGCATTGACATTGGACATGAAGTATGAGATCAGACTTGTCTCTTCTCTACTGCATTTGTTAACATATTATTTTCACTTTTAAAACAGGAGCTTCTTATTATTTTGCTCCATGGTTTATCTGCATGGTTATATCAGTTTTGCAATTTTTTTTAAAAAAGATACCTTTGTTTTAAAAAAGTGTTGCTTTAAAAAATGAATGACTGCCACAGAGGGCAGGGGGCCAATAGTTAAGTTTCCATGTGACTACTTATGTTTAGAAATCACACTATAATTACCATTGATTTAACTTGTCAACAGGGTGCCCAGGTTCTAACTTAATAAATTGCACAACTGAATCTGATCAGGTAATCAGATCTACAGACTGACTAGAAAATTGACTTGGAGTGAGAAACTAGAGGATGCATTGGGAGATGAAGTGGAATCCCTAATGTATAATTCACTATCTATTGCATAGAGACAGTATGTCACTTCCTGTTAAGAATTAGCCATTTTATAACAGTGGCTGTAAAATGTCTGAAAAAAATATCTCAATGATATTGATGAGTCTTTTCTAACTGGCCATACTCATATTTTCTTTTAAATTATCTCCTAGCTATCATTTTGATAAAAGTACAATATCTTTACTACATTTATTTTCTCATTTCCCCCCTCTTCTTCTTTCTTTCTGAGAGAGAATGAACATTTTCACTTTTGAAATGAGCCACTATTCCTATTATTAGATAACACATACGTATATTACACACAAAAGCAAGACTGAAATGAACATCAAGCACAGAAATGGCCATATCATTGCAGCATAATGTTAGGAGATATTTTCTGAAAAAATAAGCTTTCTAAACTCGCTGTGCAAATTATTCATCACAGTTTCTTTAAATGGAACTTCAATTAGGTGCCTTATTGGATATCAGTGAATACTGTCATTTTTGTTCAGAAAATAAATTGTTAAGAAAAAAATTGTGCTAATTCAAGAAGCAAAAACTGATCTGATGACAATATGCTACTGCTTCTTGTTATAATTATTATTTAGATTCATATTCTTAAGATTTCATTAGATACTTACAGGTATTCCTTCAATTTATGGTTGTGTCACAATAAAAACTTGCTGAAATGGAGCTATTAGAAATTTAACCTTTGATATATACATTTCCTCTTCTAAATTGCTGCTTTAAAATTTGTCTTGTATTAAATATAATAAACAAGCAAAATATTATTTGGAAGAAATATAGTTTGGAATGTTTCTAAGGTTTAGGGTGCCAAAGAGGCAGTTAAAAATAATATTTTCAGGTTTTAAATACATTTCATTTGTTTATTTAATTCTGATTCACTATAAACAAAAAGTAGAGATTTTAAAAAAGGGAAACATCCTATTGCCCAGGGATATTGTGGAGGAGAATTTAAAAAATCAAGATAATAGCTGAAATGCTGCAGTCAAAGTTCTGCCCATTTTGGGGACACATTTAAATATTACACAGTTGCAACTGCCACTTTGATTTTTTTAAATGTCATGTACTTGGATATATGTTATTCTACGATTTTTGTTTCTCTTTAAATATGCAAAACCCAATGGCAAACACACCAATATTCTCTTAACACTGTTAGAATCCATTAAGTTTAAAAGAAGGTAGTCAATTAATTCATAATCCTGAAGTGAAGAGCAACATCCATTTAGAAACCCCAATGGGCTTTTGATTACACTGTTGAGCCCATTGTTTATTAAAGCACAGTCTTGGATGGTATATTACCTTGTGGGCACTTCCCTCTACATTCAGGATGTGAAATTCAGATTGTTTTCATGTGTTCAATATACATGGTAATCCTTTTTTGCCCACCAAAAAACTCTTGATTCCAGAGAGTGCATTCTACTGTATCACACTCCATTCCTTGAAGTAATAAATGACAGCTTTTAACAAGGAAGAAAATTGGAGTTGTGAAAAGGTTGATGGAATAGCAGTTACAGAATCATCTCCTTTTCTCTTGAAGGACGCTTGGCTTGTAGCTTTGAAGGTTATTCAGAAAGTTCTAGGAAAAATGGTCTATGAGAAAGTCCTAAGAATAGCCTTTAGCAAAAGCAATAGCATTTAGCCTTATATGCCAACCCATACTATTTTATAATACTGTGTGAGTTCATTTACAATATAAAAGAATTATTTGCATATTTCCCCCAGAAATCTGGGTCCTCATTTTACTGATCTCAGAAGAATGGAAGGTTGACTCAACCTTCAGGATTGAACTTAAAATTGTGGGATGAGTTTGTGTATACTGCACTTCAACAACTGCACCATTGGGATTCTAATCCTAATAAGGACCCAAGATTTTATTATTTGAGACAGAAATGAAATGAACATAATGAAACACAAAAAAACTAAAAACAAGATCTATCCCTTAAATCACTGTGATAAAAAAAATACTGGTAAATCATAGAATACAAGTAGTTCATTAGTGGTTCTCTAAGTGCTTTGCCCTAACTCTTACTTTAGCCCTGACTAAGAGTTAAGAAGTATTAAATTAAAATCTGAAATGACTGAAGGCCATCAGATTGCCTGTCCCAGCTATTGATCATAAACATGTTACTCACTCATCTCCCTCCCTGGATTTCCCATATAAGGAAAACTGACATTAAAAGGTCATTTTTTTGTAGACCAAAGTTCTGCCTTTCCTGGGTCCTTTGAAGTGCTAAATTGCTTTTAAAAAACACTGGGAAAGTTCCAATCTGCTTCCTTTTGAGGAAATTCTGCCTCAGAGAGCCTACTTGCAGTAGCATTTGTGTAGGGGTTGAATCAAAAGAGTCAAAATTACTATTGAAGCCCTGTTCCTTTTATGTGCTTTCTATGCACAAAACATGTATGAAAGAATCATGGTTTCATTATGTCACCATGGCCATCATCTTGACTCTTTTGACCTGTTCCTGCCTTATCTGCTTCTCATACATACCTCTGATGTCCAAAACCCCAGTACAATTTCCTATGCATTGAAACCGAGCCAAGCTATTTCTTATTTTTCAATTCTTTATTATTTCTCCTCAGAATCCAAACCAGAGCATCAAAATACTAAGATGATTCTGAAATAATTCAGACAATCAGTAAAAACGTTTCTCCCAAATGTATTCAACCTTGCTGAAGGTTGAATCTTCCAAATCAAGCATTACCTGCATTGGAATAGATAAATTTCTCCTTGACTTTTCTTTCTGTGAAATATATGTTCCAGACTTCTTTAGGTTTCCTGTTAATAAAACTGATCCACTGTGCCTCTGCTGACAATCTTCTCTCCAAACACATTCAGGATTGTTAACATTCATTCCATCTGGACTCCATGCCTGATTTATTCCCTAGTTTGACTTCAGCTCTGCTTTAAGTCTCTCTTCCTCTGGCCCATTCCCCTTTGTTTCTTTTTCGTAGCTCATTACTGCTTTATTTTTGTTAAGCCTTGCTGTAAGAGCGATATATTTCTCCCATTTTGTCCCATGTTGCCGACTATTTTGAGAAACAGTTCAGTTAAGGGGGCCTCTGAGTTTAATATGCCCGAGGGCTGGTTCACAATAAGTTCTCATATCAGTTAGGAAGATGTCCTTAAATCACACAGAAAAATCATTCAGCAAATCCTGCACTAAGAAAGGAGCTGGACTAGATGGCCTCTGAAATCTCTTTCAGTTCTATCAATTTATGGCAATAACAACAGCAGAGATAATTTCCTCAGGGCATTATAAAGAATCTGGTTCATTATGAACCTGGATAAGAAAAAGAATGTAAAATACAGCCAGTTGCTTGGAGCAGAGATGAAGTGTATGTATATACTGAGTATATAGAGATGTATGTATATACTGCATTCTAACCACTGCACTGTGCTGGTACAGTAGTTAGAATGTAGTATTTGCAGGATGAACAAATACTACATTCTGCTCACAGCTAGAAGTTTGATTCTGACCTGCTCAAGGTTAACTCAGCCTTCCCTCCCTCCGAGATGGGTAAAATGAGAAACCAGATTTTTGGCTGCAATAAGCAAACATTGTAAACCACGTAGAGAGGGCTGTATCGTGAAGAAGTATGTAATTCTAAGGGCTATTGCTGTTTCTACTATTTCAATATTATGCCCTCCTCAGCAAGCGAAAGGCACTGTTCTCTGAAGGTGGGGGCAAAAGAAATCCTTAAAAAGTGTAATTGACAGGGGGCACTCTAGGGTCAGACCCACCTGCTTTTGAACTGTAGTTTCCCACTTTTTCTTTCAATTAGCATTATAGTGGCAGCCTCTTTTTAGGAAAGGATCTTTGGATTATTAATGGGTGGAATCTCTGACATCCTGAAAGAAATGTTTACCTAAAGATAAACCTGCCACCTTTGGCCAGTTTCCACCAGATTCTTGGTGGTCTTTGAATTGGTTGCAAGCCACTTGTATATAAGAGAGCAAGCCCACTTCCCTGCTAGCACTGATGATGTTACCTAAATTGTGAAATTAAATATCTGCAAGAAAACAATCAAGCTCAGAGACCACTAAGGATTGTACAGTTCAACCCTAACTACAAATATTATCTTTTATTCTACAATGTTAATCTCTTTGTCATGCTCATTACCTTTTATTTTATTATAATTTATCACTTTTTTGTCCTGAGAGTAACTATGGTCCTGGGGAAAGCTTGGCAAGGGAATATTGAATGGAAGGAAAGATTTGGTTTCCTTTATGCAATGACATAAGGATTACAGGACTGGTTGCAATATATTCCTTTGAAATCCTCAAATAGGGGTTCTTCTTTTTATTCCTAATGCCTTCCTGTAAGTACCTGAAGCCTAATCACTTAGCATTTCTCTATGCAAGACTACTGCCACAGAAAGCTGAAGAACACCTGCCATTTTCAGCTACAGTTCATGATTTTAGAGAAAGACCTCAGCCCAACCGTTTTGAGCTTGATTGGAACTCTTATGAAATCCCTTTATCCCACATGTTTTCCCCCAAATTTAAACAAAAATCTTTAAGGCTGATTTCCCATATTTTTCACGTAAGCTCAAGATTTGTTTTGAAAAAGAAGCAAATGTGTAGGAGTAAATAGCAATGGCGCAATTTGCGGTATGCTACAGGATTTGTAAAATTGGGCTGATTGAAATTTTAATTTAACCATATTTGCCTGTCTAATAATACCACACTTGAATACAGCCACAATCACAATGAAATTATTCAGTGGCAAGGTGGGGAAATCCAGTGGGAAGTGGTGCAATATAACTAAAAAAAATTAGAGCTGGTATATGAGAAATTGGTCTCCTTGCACAGTTGACAAGGTCTCAACATCTTAAACAGATCCTCTGTTAGTTAGAATTGTTGGCTCTTACAGTGGGTCCTTGTTCTGACTGAATTATGTTCCATCTACTCCCTTAGTTACATAGCAGGTAAGAAGAGGAGGGAAAGAGAAGCTTCTTAAAAGCCTAGGGCAAAGCAGAAGAGATGCTGAATAGCCAGACCTCCGTGGAAAAGATTAGTAATGCAGGAATGAGTAACAAACAAAGGGCACAGTATAAAGAACAAGAGAAGAGCAGGAAAGATTTGCAAGGAGAGAAACATAGATGCAGTGAATGGTTTTGCTATAAAATAATTCCTCCTCCTTCTCTTTCTTTATCATTTAGCTATAGTGGGGGTCTTTGGTATTCTCTAAGATTGGCTGTTTTCTTGCAGACATTTCATTTCCCAACTAGATAACATCAGATGTTACTTTATTTTGCTCACTGACCAGAACACAACAATTAACAGCAGATGGAACAAAATAAAACAGTATGGTTGATGGCTATTTTCTACTCATTTTTGCTAGTCCTCCATATGGCTGTTTAAGCATGACAGTGTACATATGTAGTGATGAAACAGGCTGGCATCTTCCATGGCATCTTCTAATGTCTCAGCAGCTTTTTTTTTCCTAAAACAAATCCAGAATTTGATCGTGGGGTCTTCTGCATGCAAATCATCACACCTATGTGCCAAATTGCTGACCATCCTGAGCAAAATAACCCCCTAACATGATACAGTATTAACAATTCCTTTAAAGCAGGCTGTAGAAATCAAAATAACTACTAGATGCCAAAGTTCTAAGTCTATGTTGCCATTTAATGGTCATTTAGATGAATAAAATCCAACTATGATATCCTTAATTCTGACGTCAACACCAGAAATAAAACTTTTAAAATTAGAAGCATTGGCGGTTTCTTTTCTTTTTTTTTAAAGGAAGCCTGGGATTCCTATTCAGAGTTATACTTCTGTAAGAAGATACTAATGATAGGCATCAAAAATTCATTTATAATCACTAAATACCTTTCTGCATAGTGCACAACTGCTCATGTTTTGAGAGAGTTTTCATCTGGCTGTGATCTATAAAACACTCCCTGTAATCTTGTTCAGTGCACAGGATTAATTGGCAAATGCCCAGGAATATCTCAGCAGAGTTATCATCACAGAAAAGTTCCCCTGAAACAGATGTTAAAACAACTCCAAGACTAGGCAGTCCTTGTTTTAAAAAAGGCCTGCATTTATTTTCTCACATATCTGAAGTGCATCACTTCTGTTGACATATCACCTGGTCCTCTTCTGCCTGCCAAAGCTATAGAACCGTCCTATCTAATGGTTTCAAATGGTCCTTTTTAACATCATGGGGGGAAATATTAAATGTGATTGCTGAGCAATCAACCATATTAGCCAAACTTAATTCTAATGAAGTGTAACTGATCTAAATTAAATATGATCCCATTCCTGTAATCCAATTTTCTCTTTTCAGTTTGTGCTTAGCTCCTAGCTCACAAAAGAAACCCTTTGGCCCAGTAAAGCATGTACATATTTTCATTGTTTGTTGTTTCCTTTATTTTCACTTGCGTATTTCATCCAAGTATTTGTTTCCACTATGGTGGACCGTTAAGAAGATATCAAAGCCTTGACCTCTTTGGGGAATACTAAACAGAATTAAGAACCAGCTTTGTTAATATTTCCAGGATGGGATTCCTTATGAGGGTTTTCATCCTGTCTGATCTGTTCCCACAGACCTTTCCATGAAATTTAAAACACTTCATTTTTTGTGATTGTCTTGATGAAGAGGACAAAGGGATGAATTACAACATCCTGCTTTGGACAGGGGCACTATTGTTTTCAAGGCAGAATTAGTGTAAATAAATCATCCTGTTTAAAGGTCTTTATGTAAGTCACTAGCCAAAAAATGACAAATTTCACAGGCTGGTCAGGGTTAAATTGGCAAATTATACAGTCAGGCATGGGTTAAACCACAACAGAAGTTACTATTTAAAAACACACACAATGCTGATTACATTGTAACAAATGGCTTCCAGATGTTAAAATGTTTTTTAATTGAAATGATGGGTTTTATTCTCAGTTTAAGAAGCACCCACAAGTAAATAGAATGGCCATATAATCTAGTCCTTTTTTTTTTACTTTCAAATGAATTAGTGTTTCTCCACATGTCCTTAGAGCTGATGAAGCAAAAGAAAAAAAATCTAAAATTTTACAGATTTCATACAAAATGCATTAACTATAATCTTATCATAGTAGATGTAAGATGCAGTAATTTTTCACATCTTGATGATATTGTTATCTCTAAGATGGCTTCTGATTTAAAACAGAACAAAACACTGATTACAGGACAATATGTCCTTATAGCAGCTACTCAGTTGAAATGATTCACAGCATCATCGTCATCGTCTAATAGGCTTCAGTAGCCCACAATGCAACATTAAAATTTTGGCAGAGTTTACAGGCTATATACATGCAGGCTGGCAACATTCCTACATTCAGACCGCATCTTCCATTGTCTCTGGAATAATAAACTGATGTACACTGAGTGTGATGACTCAATTTTCTCAGGACTTTACTGAACAATGATTTGGCAGTATGGAATTTGCCCGGTTTCAAAATATGTACCAATATGTTTGAAATCCTGTGGGAAAGAGCAAAGCACACCACAAAATATTTTACCCACATTCTTCCATTTAGGTTTATCAAGGATTTAATCTTCAATCTGTAAGGATTTTAATCATTTTAAAGATAAATAGGTCCGAGTTATATAGATTTTGATTTTTTGTTTTGTTTTATTTTACAGTTTTTTACTCTGGAATACAACAGACTCCAGTTTCTTCAGGTTGCTTTGCTGATCTTCTCAGTTGGAGAACAAGTAGGTATCCCACCTCTTCTGTCCCTGGGTATGAAATAATGGCTCTTAACTAATATGGAAAAAATTCAGTTGGCTATCCAGGCAGTTTCTGCACATGAAACAGAGAGAAAACAGATGTCCAACTTTATTATAAATTTTTAAATCATTTACACCTATTAATATAGTTCTATTATTCTGCAACCAACAAGACAGACACAGACTTCAGAGGATAATCAGAACTGCAGAAAAAGCAATTACTACCAACCTGCCTTCCATTGAGGACTTGTGTACTGCACAAGTCAAAAAGAGAGCTGGGAAAATATTTACAGACATCCTGGACATTTATTGTTGCAACTCCTACCATCAAAATGATGCTGTAGAGCACTGCACACCAGAACAACTAGACACAAGAACAGTTTTTCCTGAACGCTATCACTCTACTAAACAAATAATTCCCTCAACACTATCAAACTATTCTCTAAGTCTGCATTACTATTCTTCTATTCATCGTTCTTATTACCTATGTCCTCCCACTGATGACTATAACTTTGTTGCTTGTATCCTTATGATTTATATTGATTATTATTTCCTAGTATGATTTGATTGCTTATGTGTACCCTACGACTATCATTGAGTTGTATCTTAGATTTCCTGATGAATGTACCATTTCCTTTTATGTACACTGAGACCATATGCACCAAAGGCAAATTCCTTGTGTGTCCAGTCACACCTGGACAAGAAGGAAAGAAAGAAAGAAAGAAAGTGTTGTAGCCGAAAACCCCGTCCTTTTAGGACAAAAAATACACCTGACGCGGGTCAGTTTGGATGACCGCGAGGATTCCCATTTTTATTGTAACCGCGAGTAAAACTCACGATGCACTGACTGACTTGCTTTCAGGCGGGCCACTGGTTTTTGTATTCTCCCGCGGCTCTGCCTGTCATTGTTCTCATTGGCTGGAGTGTCCTGGCCAATCAGGACCCTTCAGCCCGACAGCCAATCAGCTGCCGGTTCACGTTCGCACGGGCAGACTAGAGGGAAAACTCCACCCGCACGTGCACAGAACACAACACCCCTCCCCTCTCGGATGGAGTGTTCTAGTTGTTTCAACTGCGCATGCGTAGTCATTAAGGTAAGTAGGGCGGCACCTGTCTCTGCTCAAACGGCGCAGGCTCTGTTCATTTGAGCCAGTGCCTCTGAAGAAAAAAGATGGGTTTTCCTGCACCTTCTCCTATGGACCTCCTCTCAGTGGCGGCAATGGCAGCAGTGGCGGCGGCAGCAGCCGGGCCTTAGTGGCGGTCGTGACTCCTGGAGTGGCCCAAGGTAGGTCCATGGAATCTGGGTCAATCCATCAGTTTTCCCCTGTAGTCTGCCCCCCTCAGGTACTCCGGGCTATGCTCCCAGTGTCCCATGCCACTGTTTTGGCTGGCATCTCCAGTGGTCCTGTCCCTTAGTTGGTCAACATGCCTTTTCCATAGGCGGTCATCCCGTAATTAAATTTCATATGACTTGGGCCCGGTTGACCTCACTATGGTCCCGGGTACCCATTTTGGTGGCCCTGGGTAGTTCCTTGCGAACACCCCCTCCCCCTCTTTGAAGGTCCTTGTCCCTGTGTGTGATAGGTGTTCTGCAGCAGGGAGGTCGTCTGGGTGGACACGGTTTAGGGGGATTTTTATTTTGCGGCCCATGAGTAATTCAGCTGGGCTGCGGTTTGTTGTCGGGGAAGGGGTAGAGTGTTGGGCTAAGAGGAAAGTGTTAATTTTTTGGTGTAAGTTGCCGGTAGACATCTGGCTAAGAGTGTCCTTGGTTGTTCTTACAGCCCGTTCTGCCCTTCCATTCGTGACCGGTCTGTACGGAGCTGAGGAGGCATGGCAGATGCCCAGGCCCATTAAAAACTTGTTGAAATTGTCTGCGGTGAATTGTGGTCCATTGTCTGAAACAAGGATGTCTGGGAGGCCGTGGGTTGTGAAAAGTTTCTGCAGCATGGCGATGACTGCTTCAGTAGTCATTGAGCGTAATGGGTGTACCTCTGTCCAGTTGGAATGGGCATCGACGATGATGAGCAGCATGTGTCCTTGTATGGGGCCTGCAAAATCTATGTGCAACCTGGACCATGGATTCTGAGTAATGTCCCATTTCAAAACAGGAGTCGCTAGGGGGGCTGCACGGGAGGATTGGCATGGGAAACAATGTCTGACTTTGGAGTCGATGTCAGTGTCAATGCCCAGCCACCAGACATAGCTTCTGGCCAATGCTTTCATCCTCACCATGCCTGGGTGGCCCTCATGGAGTGATGTTAGTACTGAAGGCTGTAATTCTGGGGGTATGATAACCCGATGTCCCCATAAGAGGCAGCCTTTTTGGGTGGAGAGTTCTATCTTCCGTGTTTTGTAGTGCTTGAATGCTCCCCCCCCTGCTGTGTCGGCCACCCCTTCAGTACCCATTGTAGGACAGTGGCCATAGTGGGGTCTTTAGGGGTAAGCTTAGCAATGCGGCTGGCAGAGACTGGACTATCCGGTAGGTGTTTCAGGAGAAGGATAGAGTGAGTAGGTGCTGGGTCGATCAGGTTGATTTGCACTGGGCAGTGGCTGAGTGCGTCTGCATGTGCAATTTGTGACCCAGGTTTGTATTCAAGTGTATATGAGTAAGCTGCCAGGAATTCAGTCCAACAGGTGAGGGAGGGGGATAACACCTGAGGGATTTGTTTGTCCCCAGCTAGGAGGCCCAACAACGGTTTATGGTCGGTGATAAGTGTGAATTTCCAGCCATAAAGGTAGTCATGGAAACGCTTGATTCCCGCCACTGCAGCCAGAGCCTCTTTGTCTAATTGGCTGTAATTCCTCTCAGCTGCTGATAGGGTGCGAGAGAAGTAGGTGATTGGTGCAGTGGACCCATCAGGGAAAATATGGCTGAGTACTGCTCCCACCCCATATGGAGAGTCATCACACGTTAGTTGGACTGGGGTGGATTCGTTGTATTGAACTAACAGGCTATCAGATGTGCCAAAACTCTTTGCAGCCTGGAAATCTTGTTGTTCAGTCTCCCCCCAATGCCATGGGGTTGATTGGTCAAGGAGCCTATGAAGTGGTTCAGCCACTGTAGTTTTATGCTGCAGGAACATGCTATAGAAATTTAACAATCCCAAAAATGCCTGGAGTTCCATTTTATTTGTTGGGGGTGGGGTGTTGTGGATTGCTGCTGTTTTGTCCTTTGTTGGGTGGATGCCTGCAGCATCAATTTTAAAGCCCAGAAATTCCACTTCGGGGATGCCTATTAAACATTTGTTCTTATTTACTTTAAGTCCGGCCCCTCTGAATCTTAGCAATGTAGTTCTTAGTTTATTGAGGAGATCAGAGTGTTCCTTTGCTGCTATGAGGACATCGTCAAAATAAGGGGTGACTCCTGGAATGCCCTGTAACAAACGCTCCATTAGTGATTGGAAAATGCCCGGGGCTGTGCTAACCCCAAATTGCAGGCGTGTGCACTTGAAAGCCCCCCTGTGAGTTACTATGGTTTGTGCCTCAGCTGTGGCATCATCTACAGGCAGCTGCTGGTAAGCTTGTGCCAGATCCAGCTTTGCAAAAAAATTTCCTTGTCCCAGGGAATGGAGAAGGTGTTGAATCACTGGGACCAGATATGCATGCCACTGTAAAGCCTTGTTCAAGGTACACTTATAGTCAGCACATAGGCGCACAGAGCCATCTGGCTTGATTGGAGTTACAATTGGGGTCTCCCATTTGGCGTGGTCGACTGGTACTAGGATGCCCTGAGCTATGAGTTTGTCAAGTTGCTCATCAACCTTAGGTTTAAGAGCCAAAGGAACCCTGCATGGCTTAATCCTGATGGGTGGTACCCCAGGGTCTAGGCTAAACGAGATAGGAGTCCCCAGGTATTTCCCCAGCTCACCGTTAAAGACGTCTTCGAATTCCTTGGTGATGTCTGCTTCCATGTGGGTGCTCACGCTGTTGACTTCGGCTCCCGAGATGGTGAGGCCCAGGTGTTGGAACCAATTTAAACCCAGGAAGCTGGGAAGGTTCCCTTGCATTATGAGGAGAGGCAGGTAGCCAGAAAATTTCTTGAATCTCACAGGGAATTCCCCCCATCCTAAAACAGGGATCTGATTCCCTTGGTAATCACGCAGAATGGTTTCAGTTGGAGTTAGGTCTGTTACCTTGAGAGAAGGTTGCAGGCGTTTGATGGTTTTCCAGGAGACGATGGTGACTGGAGATCCTGAATCTACTTGCATCTCACAATCTTGTTCATTTATGCTGACCGTGGTCCTGATTTTGTGCTTGCATCTTTTTCCGAGGTTTGCTGGATGTCCACTGAGATGGTGTGGCAGTCTTCTTCTGGCTTCCGTGGACTGTTGGGGGTCCACCTATTGTAGTGTGCTCCCCTTCTATTGTTTGTGCCACGTGGCCCCCCCGTGTTTGACCCCCAAAAGATTGGGTGGTCGGGGTTAGGGATCTGCAGGCTCGATAAATATGTCCTTTTTTGAGGCAGTGGCTGTAGACTGATTTAGGTAGGGGCAGTTGGACTGCTGGTGGTTCCCGTTGCATCCCCCACATTGTGTTTGGCGCAGATTGGTGGCCATCTTGGGGCCCCTCGTGGGCTTGACCAGGTGGACATCGCTATCTTCAGCCAGGTCTTCCTCTGTGTCCCCCTCATAGGTTGCCTGGCAGATGTTGCTTTGTCTCATGTTCCCGGCCGAGGGGTAGGTGGCTTCTGCAGGCAAGGCTTCCTCGAGTGCTATAATAAGAGTCATTGTTGGTCTGGCTACAAGTCTTCGCTTGAGTTTTTCGTCTCTGACCCATAACCAACCTGTCCCTTAACATCCTGTCTAGCTGGACAGTAAAGTCGCAGTCTGTAGCAAGGGATCTCAGGTCGGCTATGAAGTCAGCAATAGATTCCCCTTCTGCCTTAGTTCTTCTGTAGAACTTGAGTCTTCGCGATAATTCGGATGGTTTGGGAGCGTAGTGGGTCTGTAATTTTTCCTTCAGCTCCAACCAATCCACTTCCATCATTGTTTGTGGAGATACTATTGATCTAGCCATTCGGTGGACTGGTTTCCCGCAGTAGTTCAGGAAAATGGCTTGCTTCTCCTTGTCTGGAATGTTGCTTAAACAGCTTCCGATGATGAAAAAGTCGAAACGTTCCATAAACATGTCCCATGTTTCCACCTTTGGGTCGTACGGGTCGAAGAACAGGGTGTATGCCGCTGTGGTGGTCAGCATGGTTGCCATCTCGCTTCTTTAAGTTGTTCGGCTACTTCGGGGTCTGGAATTCCTTTGTTCCAAATCCCACCTTCATCGCCAGTGTTGTAGCTGAAAACCCCATCCTTTTAGGACAAAAATTATGCCTGACGTGAGTCGGTTTGGATGACTGCGAGGGTGCCCATTTTATTTGTAACCACAAGTAAAACTCACGATGCACTGACTGACTTTCTTTCAGGCAGACCGCTGGTTTTGTATATTCCTGCGGCTCCACTTGTCATTGTTCTCATTGGCTGGAGCATCCTGGCCAATCAGGACCCTCCAGCCCGGCAGCCAATCAGCTGCTGGTTCACCAGTTTGCGCAGGTGGACCAGAGGGAAAACTCCGCCCGCGCGTACGCAGAACACAACAAATACAACTCCCTGATTCAAATATAATATAAAGCTGTGTTTTGCTTAAAGATGGTTTAATGAATAAATCACAGTTGGTGTATTTCACTCGATATATGAAGCTAAAAATAAAAACAATATTATGAGTAAATTGAATGCTTTTGCTTTGTAGAAAGTTAGTATCCACCCCCCTCCTAGAAGAATGAAATATTCTGGGAAATACTAAAAAAGCAGAATATTATATTTTTCCTAAAGGAGAAACATGTTTCTAAAGACATAAACTCAGAGCCTCAACTTCCTGCCTTCCCCAGCAGCTATTTTGGTGCCAACCTATCTACAAGACAAAAGATTGGCCCATCTTATCTACAAGACAAAGACCTCAGCTCCAGAATGATGGGCTTATCTTTCAGGGCAAAGCCATTCTGCCACAAATAAAGCCCCCATCATGGCATCAGCCCTAAGCTTCAACCAAACTTGAATCATGACCCATGGCACCACATGGCCACAACCAATCAGAATGCATGCCCTTGCCACAGGAACAAGAAACTCCAGTTCAAAGTCCAAGAGAGGGTATAAATCTCTCTCAGGCATGTGCTCATTTTTGCCCAGGACCTCAAACCGTGTGGACCTATCAATAAATCATCAATAAACCATCCTTCCAAACAGTCTCCATGTTTCCAGTGTTTTTCTCCCCACTTGGAACTGAACCCAGATGGATATTTCTGCCAACACTTGTGTTTATATAACTGTCAGTTAGGGGACAAAACTTTTTTTATAATTTGTAT
>JANHFJ010006564.1:94161-104332 GCA_032468195.1 Cerberus rynchops | reverse complement strand
GCCCCGAGTCCCTCAGGGAGAGGGGCGGTATAGAAATTGAATAAAATAAAAATAAATTGAATAAAATTTGTCTCTCAGGTCACATGGGCCAATCAGTCCAGATGTAGGTTCCCACTCAACTTCAACAAGTGTCCATTGACATGACATTGATTCTCACACCAGCTAGCAGATGTTATGGCTAGCCTGCTGATGCACCACTTTCCTGAGTCCCTGCCCCATGCTCTCCCCCCTCCCCCTTGAATGGCAACCAAGAAACGAAGCAGAAGTAAGTATGGCTTCAGCTGAAGTCATTTTGCAGGTTGACATTTGCCATGAAATTCACCAGTATCCCTCCCAATCTATTCCCTTATTGTTTCCCGCCCACAGTCTATGTTTACTTTCCATGAGCTAAACTACCTACAAAAAGAGGGAGGCGGATGAGAAATTAGCAGAGAAATGGAAAAGTGGTAGTTATTTTAAGCCATTTAAGGGGTTTATCTCTGAACTTTCACCACGGTTTACTTTCATTAATTTTCTATCCGGTTTCTTCCTTACTATGCCCTCTATAACTCTCCTTGGGAAAAGTTTGGATGCATTATGTATTTTAATTAGTGAACTCCTTTTCAGCAAATGCAAATTTCGGATGTAGCCTCTTGAACAAAGTTTACATGGAAGCCAGTTCATTAGCTTCAGTAGCCTTCTAGCAAGGTAAGTATAGGCAACAATCTGCACAATCTTACAAAGCTTAAACTCTATGGGGTTTAGATATTGGACATATTCAATTATTGGACTTGGCTTCAAAGACCACATACTTTTAGATTTGCTCATGTACCACCCAGTGGAAAATACTTTTCTATTGAAAGTGTCCTTATGAGGGAACCACTTAAGTCCATGAATGTGACGCTGTTTCTGTTGTCAGCTTTATTTATGGCTTTGCAGATGGAGCAAGCCTTCCAACACAAGCCTACTAAAGTACACTCCATTATCTTTTATTAATGGGAAATTGTCCATAAATTGCTGATGCATGACTCACTTTCTCAACACAGCTGCGGTCTTTTTATCCTGGGATAGTCAAGCCCCATGGGGATTTGAAAAGCGGGGAGGGTGGAGGAGTGAGTGGTCCTGAAACAGTAGAGCTGAGCATAATGTTCTTCTATAAAATACTCCCTTGAATCAGCATGGGAGTCAGAAAGCAGATCTTTCACAACAGTTAAAGTAGCTTCAGTCCAAGGATCAAACAAAAATGGAGGGGGGGATCATTACAGAAGAGAGAACTAGTAGAAAGAATGGGAAAGGAAAGTGTATTTTAATATATTATTTCTTTTAAACCTTCCTTTAAATGTATGCACCATAGAGAAAATGCAGCTTGCATTGGATTCTTGTATCAATAATTTTTTTCTTTTCCCATTAGAATTCATTGGTATCTCAGGAATAGGGGAGGTTATTGCTGTTTTGAACTGATTCTGCAAGGTTCTAGATAGAGAGAATTTAGATTTTTTTTAGTACTTTGGCTCACAGACAGTCCATTTTCATTAAACACACTTTGAAACTTGCATCTGAGCTCTTCAATATCTAAAGCTACATATTCCAATACTGAGTTCTTTAATGTGGCAGGAAAAAAAATTCTCCAAGCTGTCCCATCCTTTGATAAAAGGAGTCTTGGCACTGTAGTAGAAACTCTCAACCATGGTCTATCCATTAAGCTAACTGAAAAAAAGGTTTAACTTGAATGGGATTTAATTGAAATATGATTTTGTTTTCCAAAATAGTCACGCTGGAACCAAGAATTGAGAATATTTATTTCTACTTGAAAATACCTGCTTAAAGATGTAGTACTTTCAAACTATATAAACTTGCATGTTTGTTCT
This sequence comes from Cerberus rynchops, assembly GCA_032468195.1. NCBI lineage: Eukaryota > Metazoa > Chordata > Lepidosauria > Squamata > Homalopsidae > Cerberus > Cerberus rynchops. The sequence continues at coordinate 102,485 of JANHFJ010006564.1, read as the reverse complement.
CAGGTTTAGTTTAGCTAGCCAGGAGATACCTGTAGCAATTCTGATTTTTAGCACTTGGTACTGTAATGCACATGTTCCACTATATTCCTTGCCAACATGAAATAAATATACATGTATCTATATTTCTCTACCTCTCAACCAGAAATAGACTGTTCAATAGCTTGCATGGTGTGTTGTTGTTGTTTTTATCAAGAGTGAAACTGTAAAAATATAACAGAAATTTTATGTAGCATTCCCTGAAGTTGACCAGAATTTGGATGGAGGCACTGAATTTATGCAATCATCATCCTTATTCTGTTTCAAAACAGGTTTTGCCAAAACATTTACATAATCAAGATGGAACATTGCTATTGACCTCTATCCAACCTGAAAACTTGTTTTGTGACCATTCACAGTTGCAACAGTGATAAAAAAAGTAACTTTATGACCATTCCTTGCACTTTTGACTTTCAGAGATCTTCAAAGTAAAGAAAAGCTGTCTTAAGACCAGAAGCACAGTTGTGGTTTCACTTAGCAACCATGTCACTTAATTACTGAATTGCCAGTTGTAATTATGGTTGTTAAATGTGGACTACTATATACCCAAGGTTCTATACCACTCTGATCTATGTTTAATATTTTGTCAGGGTCTTATTTTGGATTATTATGGGATGAGCAAGAAGTAGTTGTTATTCCTCTTTTTCCTTATTTGGGAGAAGAAAATACAGCCATCTTGACACATGAAATCGAGAGGGAATGACTTGGCATTTTGCCCCACAAAGTGCCTAAGATCTAGGGAAAGTCCACAGTTTTGGCATGGATTCACATATTATGCATCATGTTACTCTATTTCATTCATATCTCAATGAATCACTGAAAAAAAAATCAGAAAACATACCAGTGCAATCAAAGGGACTTTTTTAGGATCCAATCTGAACCGGTCACCAATTTTAGTTTCAAACTTTCAGACTCATTCTAAAGCCCTTCTGCAAGGATTTTTTCCCCCCTCACCTGTGTCTGGAGAGAAAGAAGTTTCTAAGGATGGGCTCCAGCATGAGTCTGAAAGCTTCGAAGACTAAAACCTGGTGAATGACTCAGATTGAATTCTGCAACATTATCCCGGGATACATATATACAGTATGCTTTTATTTGAAAGGGGTTTTTCTATGCTTTTGGGTAACATACAGATTTTTCAAGTAATTTGAATGATTACTGTTGTATAGAAAAGTATAAATCCTTTTTTGTACACAGCCATAAGATTCACCTCTTCCCTGCTCAATTCACCATGTATACATTTTAATTAAATGCAAGTTGGCTCTAATATATTTCTTTTCTACACTGTATCCCAAATATAAATGGGCTTGTACAAGCTTTCCTCACTAAAAATGATGAGCCATAGCAAAGCATTCATGATCCCTCCCCACCTTTTTTTTCTTTTTGCCACAGCAATATGTGTTTTAGCAAAACATTCAGTTTGGAACTAAAATAAGTGATGGATTATTTCTGTAGTTTAGAAATATATTTTCACACAGAAGCGGAGGGAGGGGGAATGCCTAGAGATATTTCTTTACATTTCAAGCCTTGGGCCCTCCACTGTCCAAAATAGTATTCTGAGAATTTCTACTTTTCCCATAGTTGCTGAAGAAATAAGGATGAAATACAATAAGGATGAAATACAAGGAGAAACATTATTATTATTATTATTATTTTTCCAGCAGTTGGGACCCAGAGACAATATTTCCTTTTCTTCCTAAAATAAAGACAAATGGGAAAAGAGCAAAATAGATTTAAAAAATGCTTCTGAAAAGTGTGGGAATGATCATCATCTCAAGCTATGCAAATGGCCTTAAGCAATCAAGGTCAACCCAGTGCTTGTAGAATTGGGTGTCGGATCGAGCATTATTGATTCAAAACCCAATCATGCTGTATTTATGTCTTTTGGCAGCAGACAAGTGAAAAACCTGGCATGAGGCAGAAATCCCAAACACATTCTTGCCTTGAAAATGTTGGCAAGAGGATGAGTGATGAGGCAAATAAACAAACAAACAAGTAACATAATATCAAATCAAAAATCCCACCATCTGTTGCATTAATGGTTAAGATCTTTGCAGACCTTGGTTTGCTTTGCTCAAAATATTGTCACATAGCTGCTTTAGCATCCAGAAGAAACCATTATGTGAGGCTTAAAAGATTAGGGTCTAAACCAAAACCAACAAGTACAGGTGAAGGTTAGTGAGAGGAAGGAATTTACTGTAATGTGTTATAACCATAATGTCCATTTCCTGGACTGATGTACAAATTGGAACGCTCTGAATTTCAAACTGTTTATTTTCCCATATTTTGTAATTCGGTTCTTCAATTTGTGTACACAAATTAGCCACTTTAAGAGGAAAATTTGTACAAAATTGTTTTCATTTAAGCACAATAAAACAGATTCCAAAAATTGCTTGCACATTAAGAAACAATGCAGTTTCTGCATGCATTAAAATAATGTGTCCAACAGTACATATGTGAGCCCTATTTTCTGCAAAGACAGATAAATGAAAGATCAAAATGAAATTGAAAGTGGGGAGCAAAGTTAACTCAGCAGACCCAACTGTCTATCCTTTAAAAAGGGACTTCCGATGAATCATAAAAAAAAAAAACCTATGATCCACAATGTAGCCTAATTTTGCCTCACTGCTACAAGAATGAGACAACAAATATTGGCAATGGCAATAAAATGGCAATAAAAGCATATTTAGCAAACGGATAGTCCATTAACTTTTACTCATTATTTCGATTTATTGAGGGGTGGGAGAAGACTTCTTTATTGGGGAACAATACCTCAATTTAAAATATTATACATCATTTTGGGTCCCATTGAGAAAGAAAATGTGTGCTGAGGTAAAAGAACTAACAATTAATAAATAAATTTTTGTTTTCTGCATTTTATGCAGCATTTTGAATAAACCATGCATTTATTTCTGAGATACAATAGCATAAGGTAGATGAATATAATTCCTTTGCAAGGCAATAGTAGATGTTTCTACTCTTAAAAATCTCATTGAGCTTCTTTCCCAGTAAATGGAAATGTATCCCTAAAAACCATTTAAAGATACTGATGGGTTACATGTATTTTTCTATATTTTTAAAAATTCAAGGATACCCAACTGGTTCTCTTAGACATTTTGTAGAGTAGGTCATTGCCCCTTATCATCCTCATGCCAACGGAAAGTGATGGGAGTTCAAATCCAAAACTTTTGGATGTCCTAACAGATTGCTTATCTCTGCACAAGATTTGAAAATGCTGTGCTAGCAACAAGCTAGCACAGCAAACTAAAATAAAAACCATATATGCACTATCCTAGCTTAGTAAAAGAAAACAGATTTACATACAACCAAGCAAATTGCAAATATCACCATTTTTCTTTCAGAAATCCATTGCCTGGAACTAAGGATATAGAACGGGTTGCAAAAGTTTATATCTGATTGTCATTACTCAATCATTTATAGTTCATTGCATTAAAAATAAATAATATATCTGAATACATTGATTATATTTCTTGTGCACCTCCACCCCACCTCCATGAATAATTAATCCTCCAACTTCATATTGAAAAACTGGATGACTTTCACAACTTTTAACTTTTGATATTTGGGGAAAACTGTGAGATGAAGCTTTCTCTCCAAATGCCAGTTAATGGAGCAAACCTATTAAAAGTTATTTCTTACAAAATATAAAATCCAATAACCTTTATTTCCTACTGTTCAGAGATCACCAGCAAATTTAAAAAGCATGCACAAAGTGCTGCATAATTTGTTCCCTTGCTTCCTACAAGTGGGGCAAGTAATTAATTTTCTTTCATCTCTGAGTTTTAATGCATTCATATTGCCTAAACAGCCATAGCATTGCAATCACAACTATGTTTGATATTATTATCCTGTTTGGATGAAACCTTTTTTAAATGTGGTCCCAACAGAAATATTTATGAAGTGGGGATAGGTGGATAGGAGAAACCTTATCTCCTGGTAGTTATCCTGTTTATTCAGTTTTTTCTTCTCATTCTTTTTATTTTTTTAAAGCACTAATTAAAAACTTGATTCTTCCTTTTGCTGGCTCACAGAAATCTAAAAATAATTAATGATCACTCTCTATCTACAATTTCAAAGTCATGGATGGAAAGTTGCCATGTTTGATTATGCAAATCAAGACATGTTGCAAGGAGCTGTTTTGTGTATGTTTGTATCAGTGCCACAATAAGATTTATAGCAATGCTTTGAACTGAGACCATACCCAGAAAATAAAATGGGGATTTTGTAGTAAATACAACAGGGAGGTTTTATTTCTCAGTCCTGACCTGAGAAGTAATAACTCTCCAAATTCTAATATGTGCTTGATACCACTGGGTGCAGCCCTAAAGATGCTTAACTTCAGAATAAGGAAGGAAAATTTGATCCAACTCAACTTACATATTTGTTTGCAGGCTTTGCACTTTTTTTAGTTTCAGAGCATATCATTTGTGGACTAAAATTTCAAATTCAAATAACAGCATTTCTAGGGAAGCTAGGAAAATCTTCCTGAAATTGATTTCTTACCAGACAATACTGAGCTTGATGGATTAATATTTTGAACCAAGATAAGACAATTTCACATCCACATATATGTCCCCTGAAATCCAGGGTTCCAAGTTAAGGACTGTCTCAGAAAATAATTGGTCAGACACATGGATAAGCTAGTCACAACATATAAAGCCTTTATAACAGGGGTGTCAAACTCAAGGCCTGGGGGCTGGATGTGGCCCATAGGGTACTTAGATTTGGCCCTAGGGTGGGGCCACCCTGGAAACAGTGAATGAGTGGCCCGTGGTGCTTCTGCCAGCAAAAACAGAGTCCCAAGCTCCATGTTTTCTGCCATGGCCTCCTGCAACCCTCTGCCGGTGAAAACAGAACTCAGGAAGGCTGCACACACCTCCGACAAGAGTGATGGTGAGCTGGCCACATCTACCCTGGCCACGCCCACTCTCCTCCCCTCCAATGTCAAACACAACCCTGATGCGGCCCTCAATGAAATCAAGTTAGACACCCCTGCTTTATAAGGACAGCCATGCATTTTTCTCTTCTTGTTTCTGCAATACATATGTCATCCTTTTTCACTGATTCTTGACAGTCCTTAATTTTCACTGTGTAATATGTACAATGACTTGGCAACTAAAATTGGTTGCAGCTGTGTGCTTTTATGGCATTCCCATGAAGCAGAGTGGATGCAACTGAACTTAGTTGTCATCATGATTTCAACAGGCTGTCCAAAGTGCTGTAAAAACCCACTTTGCCAGGAAAAGATATCAGAGTTCAGCCTCTGATATCTCAATATAGGACTGGAAACCTTTTCCCGTCAAAGAAAATAATATGAGACACACTCCCTGTAGATGTTAGATTGTTTCCACTGTCATAGCCTTCCAGAAGCTCTTGTCATATTATGCCTGTGGGCTTATGGTGAATCAAGCTATACCCGGTTTGACTGATTGATTTTATGATGCACATGGTTTTATTATTTTTGAATAATATAGTTTGGATTCTACCCTAGATATAGATGTATAGATCTTTAAATGCATTTGTTCTTATAACTACTGCAAACCATCAAGAGTCTTGTGACTGCAGTGGGTGGCCCAGATAAATGGCCCAGATAGAAAATATGGAAATAGATAGGAAAGAAAGATAGGACATGCAAAAGTTCAATGTTGGAGTGCTTCAAGTCTAGAAGCTCATTTCAAGGCAAGAATATATTCACAATATCACAGGCTGGTTTTGGTTTTAGGACAGTTCACTTCTAGAAATGCCTGAACCATGCCCTAGGTTGGTTCATCAGACTGCTCTCTTCTAGAAAGAAATGGAATGTTCCATAGCCAGAGAACTCCAACCTAGAACATTTTGCACATCCTTTATGCACACGTTTGATGTAAGGTAGTTTCCCACCATCCGGACAAAGCTTAGCTGCATTTTCAAACATTTTTTATAGCATAGAAAATGTGTGTCAGCGATTACTTGATTGCATTTGAAATGTATATCTACCTTCACTGTTAGTGACAGGCCAGAAACAAACATTCAAAGCTATTTCACTCTTTCTCCTATCTTTCTTTTCCATGTTTATAAATCCTTATTGAGGCTTTATTTTGTGAGTGTGTGTACCCATGCGTCCTAATTATTGAAAACATATTTTACAGTAGCAAGAGACACCTGGGCCTGAAAGGATATGGATTTAAATAGGAAATTATGGCACAGTGGCATGTATGAGCACAGCTGTAACTGTATTCAACTCTGAAAATACTGTTTTCAAGGAAGCACAAAGCTTTAAACAAGAGGCCACAGGCTATTACCAGAAAACAGAACCCATTATCTTTTCCGTTCTACTCTGAAATGCAGCCCATATCTTCAGTGATCCCCTTGGATTCAAACTCCCATCACTCCCAGCTAGAATGGCCGGCACCTATGGAAGGCAGCAGTTTGGAGAAGGCTGGTATCTCATCTTTTATGTCAAAATATGTCCTCATCCTTTGAATTCATTCCATTTTTAGACAGGTGGATATCTGCATTTGTTAAATAAATGAATGAATCCATGCGTACCTACAACTATACATATTTTATCTCTGCAAGGGGCTGATGATCCAAGAAAGGAAACCAAGAGTGTGAGATTAGATTAACTACCCTTCCAAATTCATTTATTTAGGGAGAACATAAGAGCGAGCTGCAAGGGCTTTTTTCTGCCTCAAAGAGACACAACCTGAACTGGTTACAATCTAGGATTGGCTACAATCCTCAAAACCTTGGATATTTCCCCAGGAGCCCCTAAAATGTTGGTACCAAATTGTTATGTTTAATATTGCAAGTGGATATTAAAGGTAGAATTCTTTAATACATAAGGAGTGATCATATTAACCACATTTAATTAATTTGCTTTCAAAAGAATAACATTGAAATGAAATGTGGGTTTGATCCTGGCTCATTAAGACATACCTATTGTGTCCTGAAAAAAAGTAGACCTACCCCATTCATCAGCCCTAGAGCTGTTATAAGAGAAAAGATTCTCTTCCGAGGATCACAATGAGAAATGTTCTGTGCCACCAATAAAAGAAAGGGAAAGGTGTGTATAGCATCTAGCAGATCTGCATCCAGATTTAAGCCCCACCCCACCCCCTGCCAAAGACTCCATTTCAAATGTTTCCACTGGCGAAAGATTGTCAGCAGAAAATCAATTTTAAGCCATTCAACTTATTCAAAGTTGAACTCCACCAATAGTAGGGATTCCCCATTGCTTTATAAGACAGCCCCTTTTACTCTGAAGGGGGAAAGAAATTCCATTTGTATCATAAGGTAAGAAAATGTTGGTCATGGTTTTAACGGTTGCTGGTAACATGAAGTTTGGTGCCAGTTTGCTTTAGTTTGAAAACACATCGAATATTTCTCTCCCTGGTTAGCAGGGGATCTAACTGGAACCCCTCTCTATATCTCTATGGCACAGAATATTTGTTCCTCGTGAAGATGTCAGTTTGGGAAAATCAGAAGTTTCCATCACTGAATAAAGAGGCATGCCAATTTAGTGTGTGAAGAACAACGATAATAAAAAATTCTATTTGATTTCAGAATGAACAGGCAGGATAGCCAGTTTTATAACTCTTCACAATACAGATGAAGAAGAAATTAGTTTTCTTTTACAAATACATACACACACACACACATACACTTAGATATACCTGAGAAAGAAGGAAAAATGACAAACTGTAATGCAAAATGTGCTAAAACAACTGTTCAGCTAATTGTTCCCTTGTACACCCTGCAGAGTTATGTTCCTTTTTTATGTTTACTTAGGTTTATTCCTTCTCTTTGTCCAAGGCTGCAATTAACACCTATAATGAACATGATAACATGCTGTTGAGAATTCCCTAGTGTTAATTAAAAACATTAAGGTTGAGAGAATAGTTGTGCTAGAAACAGGCTAGGATGAGTGATGATAGTGATGTGCATATATGTGTGTGTCTTTGTGTGTGTGTCTGTATGAGTAGGTGTGAAAACATATAGAAATCTTGGTGGTCATTGTCCGCTTCGCTACCCAGGCTAATGCCCTTCTCCTCTCAAACACTCCAACCCAATTGATGAAAATATATTGACCAAAAGATTAAGAACCAATCTCTGTTTTCCTGAAAACTGAAATATTCAAGTGTTATCATAGAACTATTCTAAATTTCTACCTATTCTAAATTTCAGTCTCGTATTCCACAACTAAAGATTTTGAGGAAGGTTCCACTACAATTAATACAATGTTATAAGGTTCTTTTTCTTTCGGCTGTTCCCGTTAGGGGTCGCCACAG
>JANHFJ010006561.1:42526-53346 GCA_032468195.1 Cerberus rynchops | reverse complement strand
AACATACCAAACTTTGGTATGTTTTCCCAAAAATAAGACCCAATGGAAAAATAAGCCTGACTTTTCAGATGCTTCTAATTATAAGCCCTACCCCCCTCCCTGAAATAAGCCCCAGTTTAGATTGTTTTTTTTTCTTTGTAACAAACATTTCTAGCTTGTAAAAATTAATTTCTCTCCCCATTTTTCTGAATGCTTTCTCTTTAAAGTTTACATTAGCTTTAAATAAAATACTTATTGACTTATCCAGCAAAGAAAAAAAACTCTTCTGAAATGTTTGCCCCCAATCCTTGACTTCCAAGGAACGATGGACTGAAGATGTCTTTGCTTTTAGTAGAGCCAATGTCTGTAAGAAGAACAAGCAGTTGACAAATGGATTGATGCCTTGAATTCCTCTCCATAGGAGAGGGGAGGGCCTGAGGTTGCCTTTAGCGCTCCATACAGATGCTCCCTACAATGTTCAATGGCAGGTTTTAGAGTTTTGGGAGCTGGGAAGGTCAGCTTCGCCCAAGCTGAAGTTTGGAGACGTCAAATGGACACTGGGTTTGCCCACTTCCTCTCTTAATCATTTCTGGAAGTGGGATTGTAAATTACTTTTTGAATACTATGAATCTTCAGAAGGACAAGTTTTATTACACTGGGTGATTCTCCTTCAATCCTCATCAAAAGTAGTTTAATTCAAGTTTAGGAACTTAAATATTTTTTTAAATTAAAAAATAAGCAGGAAAAGATTAGAATGTTGATTTTGGAAAGTTATAAATCTGGATTAGACCAGATTGACTGAAAAAAAAAAGAGAGACTCCTTCCTGTGATTTGTTTAAAATTCTATTAAAAATAAAAAGATTCTGAATTTAAGTGTAAAAAAAATTATATGATAAAATGTTATAGATTAGAGAAAATCTTGATAAGAGGAGAACTTGAAGGCTGGTTAGGAGGCAACCAGAAAGATGATAAAGATGATAATTAAAGGAGAGGACCCACTAATACTGAATGGAAAAAGTATTTTAACTTTGAAAGAATTCAAGGCAACAATGTATTCAGAGGTTTCTCTTAAGATTATCTGCTACTATTTAAAAAAAGTAGATAGAAGAGGATACAATTGAGAATCAGGCTGTTTTTGGATATGGATTTTAAAAAGACAGTTCTACAAGAATGATATTGACAAGGATGATACACAGGGCTTAAAAATGAAACTGGCTGATGTTTAATAGCTAAAAGGGACACACAAATAATAAATCAGAAGAATGACTTGGATGTGTGGATTTCATCTCAGAAGAGTAACTTGGACAACTTTTTTATTTTGGACTTACAAAAGTGATGTGTTATATTCCTGAAGGTGAACTGATCATTAAAATTTATTGAGATACACCTTCCGTTTTCTCTGAATGCTCTAATGAGGGGTCCCTGGCCCCCAGACCATGGCCCACTACTGGGGTGTGGCCTATTCACAACCAGGTCAAGGAAGCAATAGGTGCACACACGCATGTGCATGCAGCTCAATTTGCAGTACAGCATCAGAATAGAAATATAATGTCCTATGACAGTGATTGCAAATCTTTTAGGCACTGAGTGCCAAACTGTGTGCACATGCCCAAACTGCAAGGTGCGTGTGCATGCACAGCAGAGACCCAAAGACCAGCTGGCCAGCAGGGCATCCCAACACTGGCAGCTCTGCAGGATGCAAGATCTTTTTTTTTTCATGAGCTTTTATTTCATCGTTTTCAGAGAAACTTCTCTTTCTCTGCAAACAATGGTGAGAAACACCATGGAGAAACACAGTGGAGCTGAGCTGGGATGATGGCACGTGTGCCCACAGAGAGGGCTCTGCTTGCCACCTCTGGCACGTATGCCATAGGTTCGTCACCACTGCCCTATGACTTGTATTGGAGATAATGCCATGCAAAATCTTCATGGGATCCTGATTTCATACAGCAACAAAGCAAAAGGAAAAAAGTCCCCAAATTTCCTATTTACAAATATATCCATTCAGTTTCCCAAGCCTTAGAATGAAAAAAAAGGAAAGATGATGTTATTGGGTGAAAATGTTTCCTATTTGAATTGCTTCACCAGGTGTTGTCAATAGGGTCCTGACTTTTGAATCTATCATATAACAAGGAAAACAACTTGAAGGCAATATTTACCTTCAGTGGAGACATATTTATAATACATCAAGAGAATTGAATTCAATTAAGTGAAGTAAAATCATATTGTCACGATTCCTCTTTTTTTACATCAGAATCAGTCATATACCATTACAATGTATGGTAATTACAGATATGCCAACATTATCATACAATCACTGAGCATTGTATAAATTGGATTTTGGTTGATTAATAATTGTACACTAGATATTTCTGTTGCTTTGACAGCACCAGGTAATAGGTAGCCAAGATGGCTGAAAAGCCCTTAAATTATATCACATTATGGTTAATATAAGCTGGCTTCTCCCAAATTATTTAACATAAACAGCTCCATTTATGTAATGGGCTGATCTGAGAATGCTGTTGTACTAGAAATACATACTGTATGGGGACAGGAGTTTAAATGGTTTATCTTACAGAAATAAATTCCAGCCTACCTAATGTAATTAGAGTCTGTCAGGAAATACCTGAAGCTCCAGATTTTAACATTTTCAGATGTTTGATTTTGTGGTTAAATCTTGTTTGCAAAGAGATTTTATTTCTCTGCTCTTCATGACATAGCTATGCTGTGACCAGTCTTGTCCATCTCATTGCATGTGCTAATGTGTAAAGAATGGTTGCATGTAAAACTTGATGAAAAAGACTGTGGAACCCATGAAATTTATCTCTAATATTCCAAGATCTGTCTCTGTGGTGACTAACACAGCACATATTTATCCATCTGTTTCATGTCTGGGAGAAGCTGAGGTCAGCTTTCTCAGAGGGAAATCATCTGGGCTGAAAAGATTGTCTTTGGCAAAATAAATATCCCCTGTTTAATTTCCTTTAGGGAATGCTTATATGTAATCCTGCAAGTATTGTGAGGAGAAATTAAACTAAAAGCAGTAGAAGGGGATCTAGATAGAAATACAGTGGAGAAGAGAGAAAGAATTATGGTATTCCTTTGCCTTTGGCCACAATTCCTTTCTTCTGTAATGAATCAGATGTTGGATGGATTATGGATTGAGCTGACCCTTAATGTTATTGCTCCCAACACAACTCAAAATAGTTCCTGCAGGGGTGAAAGCAAGGTAATTTTAGATACTCAACTTAAAAGTGAGTTTCCTTTAATGATCATGACCTTGATTTCAGTTGTGAAATTCACAACTAATGTTTTCCTTATTTCTTCTTTCCCAATCTTTTCCCCTGTTTGATAACTGTCATAAATTTGAATAAAGGAAATGGAGGGGAAAAAATAGGAAACAGATTGGTACAGAAGGAAAGGTTTAAGAAAAATACATAAGCAAAAGATGTTCCCTACAAGCTAAAACTTTTATGGGTTTTGGCAAATTCATACAGGTTATAGAATAGCAAAGAGTAATTCAATACTAAGGGGGCTCAGTGTTGTAGAAGTCTGAGTCCATCCTCCAAAGCATTATCTCAGAGTGATGGTAAAATACAGTAATTCTCTACAATTTAATGTAGAAATCCCAGTTGCAAAACTACACCCAGTGGTTTATATTTATAAGAACAGCATAATGAGAAATATGTAATGCTCTGGACAATCCTCTGAATTTACAAATTGCTAGCAATGCGTCAGGAGGATTTAAATTAATTCAAACCATTTTGGAAGATTCTCATTTTTTAAAAAATAACTTAAGGATTACTTTATTGATAACATACAGGATCTTTTAGGTGCCACAGCAGCTGCCTGAGTTCTTTGCATAGACACTCTGGTGGTGTGGGTCTTCGCCAGATGATCAGTGAACTCCTGATAAGGATAACTCCAGAACCTTTTTGACTCAGTTTCAAACTGAATTTCACTGAATCTACTTCATATTTCTAAAATCTAGTATGATATAAACAAACATCTGTGTGCGGCATGTGAATGCAACAAAAAAAGAGCACCACATTATTAAGATACACTTTTCAATGAATTGACTTTACATATGTGGTAAGACCAAGTGAACTTTATTGCTATGTGTGAAATGGTCCAAAGTCTGAGGCACGGAGCTGAGAGTAACTGAGAGATACAACAAATTGTGGCTTTACCTGCATAAGAAATACCGGTATTCTTTCTTTTTGAGAAAAACATGCCAATGAAAGTAACATTTCATGAAGGCTGAATTTTATACCAAAAGTCTAACTGAAGTCTAACTAACACTGTGCTAGCTCCAAAACATAGAGATGTAAGACTGAACAGTTAAGGTTTTAAACAGCCATTGGTTGCACAGAAATTTGTGTAAAGGCACAGAAAGTTATTTAAGCTGATACAAAAGGCTTCATAACATCCTGCTGTTTAAAGACACACTGTCACAAGATTTATGAAAATTGAATGTGGTAGTATCTCAGTAGGATAAATGTATAGGAACAGATTATAGACCAATTCTGAAAGGCACAATTCTTAGGAAACATTTATTTTGTGAATCAAAATTAAAAGTGCAAAATTGTTTTCTTCTTTTTAATGATTGGTTTACTTTACAAAATGCATTAACACTAATAGGACCTCTTATCTGCCAATCCTTCTGTTAGATATATTCCACATTCCTCTTATCTGTTTGTCCATTTATTTTACATTATCTTTTTAATATGCCCAATATTTGGCAATTACCAAATATAATTATATTGCCAAATATAATTGGCAAATTAAAAAATAACAGAACAATATGTAAAAGGAGACCAATATATATAACACCATTGATCAGAAGATCAGGTGCTCTTGTACTTTATCCAGTAAAGCTATTAAAAGGCGTATCTTATCTGAGAAAATTCAGAGGTCTTAGAAAATCAAAAGTTTTCTTCTCCGTTTTGCTAATGACAGAGCTCACTTTCAGAAAGAAGTGAAGAAAACACCTTACTTTCTGAGAAGAAAGTGAAGAAAATGCCATCCCCAAATCAGGTCTTTAGCAGAGTGAAATGGATTTAGGAAATCAAATTCATCACACTGTTAAAGGTAAAGGTTCCTCTCATACATATGTGCTAGTCATTCCTAACTCTAGGGGGCAGTGCTTATCTCCATTTCTAAGCCGAAAAGCCAGCATTGTCTGTTCACACTGTTAGTTGGTAGTTATTTAGCTAAGCATTTTGCCCATGAAGAAAATGCAAAAAAATCAGCCAGTAATTATTCTGGATTAAGATTAAATTTCTCTAGTTAGAGCCTGAGTGCTATCTCTTTCTCAAGGAGCAACATATAATCTCCTTGACTAAACCAGTTCTCTCTTCTTGACTATTTCATCATTGGTGATTTACAGCGGGGGTGCCCAATACATTGATCATGATCAACCGGTCAATTGCAAAGCTTGTGTGGGTAGATTGCCTGCCTTCTGCTGTGCTTTGGAAGCAGGATTGTTTCTGGAAGCAGCTGGAAGAAGAGAAGCCACTGCTGTGGCTCGCGGAAAGGAAAACTTTTTAAAACAAACATGAGCCATGGTGGTGGCTTCTCTTCTTCCAGCTGCTTGCCCAGGAGCAATCCCACAAACTTTTTAAAATTACCTCAAGCCGCGTGAAGAAGGGAAGCCCTGCCCATGGATGTTCCTGACCCAATGGGCGGAAGGTCTGCCCACCCTTTCTGACCCAGTGGGTGGGGCCAAACGCCATCTCCACTACCGGTATGGCAGAAGTAGCTCACAAGCCCAAAAAATGTGGGCAACCCTGATTTACAGCATCATCTAACTATTGCTATGCTAATATATCAGACATGAAGATGGGCTTTAGATCACCATAATGCTGATGGTGTGGCTCAGTCACCCTCCCAAGTGCTGTAAATATCTAATGGGGAAATCACTCTTCTTAGATGTTACAAGCTAAGATGGAGAACAATCAAATATGAATGCAGTTGAAGGTCTTTGTCTTCATCTTCAAGTCTTAACAATCTTGCCTCAATAATTCAAACTCTGCTTTCTATCCATCCATTAATGGAACTGCACAACAAAATACACATCATGGCTAGATGATGGCTAGATGTAAGCAATTTTATTTTCAAATGGCATTGAAAATAGGTGACAGCAAGCCTTCAAAGTCATAATGCATTACCATTCAGGATCAGAATACAATATATATTTACTCCATCAGCAACTGCAGTAGCTCTCTGTGGTAACATTGTCAATGATAAAATCTATTTTCCATCTGATGGGATTCAACACTAGCTGAATTTCTACTGTCATCCTGTTTGCACTGTTGCCTTTAATTACAAAAGGCAAATTTTACTCAGGCAAAGACTAAAATGTCTTCAGAATCATTGTTTCAACCATCCAGATCAACTCAATGCATCATAAGGAAAAGAAGCATCAACTATGCCAACTGAAAAAGCTGCCACCAACAGAATTGTCTGGAAATTATTAGAATTATTAACTTAGATGCAGGTAGTAGCATGTGGACCTCTCCTTTGGAAATAGTCTGCTGTCCTCAGATCAGGACAAAAACATTGTATGACTTTCTCCCATATTTCAAGCATACAGTATATTACTTTTTCTACAATCAGCCTCTCCAGAAATACCGACACACCAAAAGATTTTCTGGCCAGATGTTATCCAGCTATATTACAGAATCCTCTGGTCGGACAAGATGATCTAGCTGTTGCTGAAACAGCCACAGATTCAGCATAATGATGGAAAAGAGCAGTCAGAGCAGATAAACAAATCTCCCTGCTTCATAATCTTAGGGAATTCTTTGGGCAAAATACTCCATTCTTTCAGGGATAATTTTTATCTCCATTATTTACAGAATTTGACTGCTGATAAATATGGAATTCAGTTGCCCCCTTCCAGAATTTATGGATGGGAAGCATTTAAGTGAAGGCTTCTGCTAGCTAAAGCAAACTAAACAAAACCGAGACAAAAAAAAAGAGCTTTTCTGGCACTTAATTTCCTCAGCTGTTGCTAAGCCAAGGTATTTTTTTAACACGTCAGCCATGCTCAGATTGGCGTGCATTTTACTAAAGGGCACTGGGAATAGAGATCGGAAATCACAATAACTACATGTTTGTAGATGGGAGAGGAGGAATCGTTTTTCTGAACTCACACATTTAATTGATTATCATTCTGTTCTGTTTCACTAATAGCGTTCCAAGCAAAACATCTGACAATGCTGAAGCAGAGAGCTATTTGGGTTTTTTTTTTAATGAACTTAATGGAAGGAGATTAAATCTACTTTTATAAACATTTAGAATGCTTGAAAATGAATGATCGCTATTTACCATGACTGAATTAATAGCTGAAGGAATGCTTAACATTAATAAGAAATGCACGGTAAAAAGAGAGTTAATGTTTGGGTCTGGCAACTGTGTCAAAAGCATGTGTGTTACTTATTGTATGATGGAATCTTATTCAGATCAAAACAATTCTCATATACCTCTGGAAATATGGTGGTCTCCCTATCAAACTTATCAGTGCACTTTTCTTAAAGCAATAATATGCTTTCTGATTACTGTCTAGGATAGAAAGTTTACATAAGATTACAGCCTATGTGTGCATGTATTTTTTTAATGAATAAAGTGATCCAAGGACTGAAATTCATTTGATTTCACATGTACAAAGGAATATCAAATAATAGTATTAGTGGCAGCCAACAGAGCTAGGAATGGAAATCTTAGACTAATAATAAAGGGTGTTATTAGGTTTTCAATCCACCTTTTCATTTGTATATAGCACAGGTGTCAAACTCACCAAATCACATTGCCGTCATGTGACATTTTGTGACATTTTCCCATTCATGGAGCTGGGGTGGGTGTGGCCTGTGTATGACGCATCTGGCTTGTGGGCTGCCAGTTTGACACCCCTGATATACAGTAAATATAATATTCAAAGTGGCAAACATATCTAATATTCTTGTCTCCTATTTTCTCCACATTGGCAACACTCAGAGAAAGGTTGGGTTGAGAGAGAGAGAACAATTAGCCCAAAGTTGGCCACCAGGTGGCGTCTGAGTCAGGGAGCAGTGAGGAAGAACAGAGGGAGGCTGTCCCTGACCTGTGTATGCGTAAGGCTGCTGTGAAGTGGAGGGAGCAGCTTCAGAAGAAGAGAAGAAAATAGAATGCAGGTGGCTAATGATTGGCCCCTCCTGGAGAGCTTATAGATGGAAGAGAAGGGAGGGGATTTTTTTCAGGAAACAACAGTTTACTAACTTAGCCATGTGAAAGGCTTTCAGAAAATCTGTGAGTTGCTATCACGCTTTGTTTAAATTGAGATAGCATTCTGGGCTCTCAGGCAGGGGGTTGCTTATCTCTGCATTAGTTGTGGCATACAGCCAGGTATGCTTTTGTGTGTTTTAAGACCCAAAACAGAACACTGTAGTGATCATTCTGAGAGCAGCCTCAGAGAGATGCATTGAAAAGTGTCTGAGATAATCAGGGTTTGCAGCAGCCACCTTCAAACTGGGGATGATTATCATACAGAGCTCCCAGTAGGGTAACAAGCTGCTTAAGAAAGCTGTGTGTTTTGCTTAAGTGAAAAAGCTGTTCCTAGCAGAAAATCCAAACCAGGAGGGTGATAGGTCAGGGCCTGTACCCAATTTATATTTCCTCCTGCCTAATGGTAGGGCTGGGGACACCATCACTTCTTACTGAAAATATCATTCTATGTGTCAATTGTTTGAATCTTTCTCTTAAAAAAATATGAAATAATTTAATTTACATCAGGATTTATTTAGCTAACACATGAAGAATACATTTATATTGATATTAAACAGTAAATTTGATCCTATATAAGTAATATTTGCTGACTGCCTCTGCCCTTACAGACTCTGTAGTAAACTTCAAATCACAAAACATAAATCCAACCCAGAGCAAATCACAAAAATTCAAAAACCAACTAAATCATTGGTATGATCTATAAATCATATAAACCATATAACGACCGAGAACAAATCATATAATCAACCCAGAACAAATCACAAAAATTCTACCATCAACTAAATCATGTTGGGATAAGTATAGTTTTTTGCAGTATGAGAAATGTAAGGAAGGCAGCGGTCAAATGTGTTTGAGGGAAAAGTGTGTTTCACAATCTTGGGGCTTCCACAGAAAAGGCCTGTTGCCTACGCAATGTCACATGCACATTTTGTTTTTACATGGAGTTGGATTGGGAGAGAAAGAGAAATTCTCAGTGGGAGATGTTCAAACCAGACAGGTGGATTCCATTTGGATAAAGCATTACTTGATTTACTCAGTAAATCTATTGTAAGTCTATAGGGCTTTTAAGTGATCCGCATTAAAAACCTACTTGTTTCAACAGGCTGGTCTGGCCTAGTACTTTCAGTGGGGGTTTTGAACTTAGTTTTAAATTACTTTTAAATTTTAAAATTTTTAATCGTTTAAATTTTTAACGGTTTAATTTAATTGGTTTTAATTTAAATTGATCAGCCACCGTACTATTTAAATTTTAATTTGGTTTTTAAATTGTTATATATCTGTGTTTTTAATAGGCTGTACACTGCCTCGAGTCCTTCAGGAGGGAGGCGGTATGGAAATCAAATAAATATCTAAATATCTAATAAATATAATCTACATTAAAACCATGGAAATTTGAGGCAGATGGGGTTGCCCAAGGAAGAAGCCATACAATAGCCAGTTCTGATTTTGTTGATGCTGTTTGGTTTTTAAATTATTTGCTGAGAAATTATGCAGTTATCTTTTTTGCATATTGCTATATTTCACAACCTCAAATAGTTAATGACATTAACAAATGCATACATATAAACCATCCACAATAGCCAAAGTTAAGTAATTAGGCTAATTAGACAGATAATTTAATTAATTTCAATATTAATTAATTGAATTAAATAGAATGGAATCATACATGAGTATGTGTCATCTTGACAAAGGCTAACTTAATGGCTATCTCAATCTCAGTTAAAAGTTGTTAAGATATGAACTTATCATAGTTAAGCTATTCAGGGAAGTTCACAAATAGTAAATCAATCTATCATGGGCAGGTACCATATTCACCAACTACCAAACCCACATCTTTCGTCTGTTATTTTGAAAGGAGGTTTACCCATCACTAGTACAAAGATACATTTAATGCAAATAAGAACTATTCCACAAAATTGTGTAAATTATCACCATCTCATTTTCAGTGTCCCAGAATGAAGCTAGACATGTGAAATTCCAATGGGTAGTTACTGAGCTCCCTCTAGTGTTATTCATGTTCGTGACTTTTCATCTTCAATTAATTGTTTGAGCTTTGTGAAATTTCATAAGTAAATAAAAAGGATTAATATTATTTACAACTGGTTTAATAATAAATATTAAAGATAATATATAACATTAATTTCATTAAGTTGTAATCTTCAGCGTGAATTTTAATCAATTACAGATATTAAGAATTTTCATAATTTTGGAATGCAATGCTCATCTCACCTTCCCATATTTATTTTGTAGATTAAGAAGAGCAATTGTGATATCATTGCATACTGGCAGATGCTGACGTTGTGTGTCAGGGTGTGGAACCCTGACAGCAGGCTTCTTTTGTATAATAAACAACCCTGTTT
The DNA here is from genome assembly GCA_032468195.1 of Cerberus rynchops. NCBI lineage: Eukaryota > Metazoa > Chordata > Lepidosauria > Squamata > Homalopsidae > Cerberus > Cerberus rynchops. The sequence goes on along the minus strand of JANHFJ010006561.1, from coordinate 42,742 downwards.
ATACAAAATATCCTAACTCTATTCAGATTTGCTATGTGTGTTCTCCCAACTGGATTTTGCACACTGTACTATTATACATTTATGAGTAGATTCTGAACTTCATCAGAATACATGGAAATTACTTCAAAACACAAAACTCTAATTCTTTGATAGAACTTTGACACTAAATTTCATGTTGTTGCATAGAGCCCATTGTTAACTCTGTCAAGATCTTTT
>JANHFJ010006561.1:10528-21832 GCA_032468195.1 Cerberus rynchops | reverse complement strand
CATTCTGCCCTAACTTACCTGTGGTCGTGAATGGCTGCGTAAGCATTTCACTGCATATTGTACCATGTATGACTGTGTATGTGACCAATAAATTTGAAATTGAAATTGAATAGAGGCAAGTCACTTACAAATACTTTAAGCCATGCTGGGTCCTGACTATGAGTCATATGAATGTAAGGAAGTTATCTTCTATCTCATTAGAGAGTTTAACCCTCTTGCCTGGCATTGTCTTCAAACAGCACTCTCAGTTTTTTCAAAAATATTCTTCCTAATATTATCAGCTTAAGACTTTGGGGAAAAAGTTGACATCCAGATCTTCAACCCTCTGCGTGCAACCCCATACAATCTCCTATACATTTGTAAATGATGGGAGAAAAGGAGAGGTAAACCATATATGAGATAACTATATATTGCTCTTGGGGGAGAACATTGGCTTTGCAGATTCAATCCCTAACTTCTCCAGTTAAAAAAAGTAATGAGAAAAAAAACTGTGCTTCAGCTCTGGAGAGACCTGGCCAACCTGGAAGGACAAAATGGACTAGTAGGAAAGGCAGATTTTCATAGCCAGATTCATTTCTGTTTTCAGTTGGAAGATACACTGCAGGAAGGGCATGGAAGGACAAAACAGTTCTCAACAGAAACCACTGCACAATATACGTAAGTCTCAAAATCTCAGTGGACTACATTACTTTTGCTTTCATGACTGTTTTGTAAACATTCTAACAAATCATCCTATCAGCTGCTAATCAAACTTTGTTAAAAAAAACCCACAAACTAGATGCCTTGGCAAAAGTAGCTAGTCTGAAATTCTTTGTCTCCTCTGTGACAGCAACATTGGCTGTCTGTCAGAGGCTACAGACTCTCTTCTGGATTCATGACCAATTTATAATTTATTCAGTTCCTCCCTCAGGCTACTTGGCCTTCTCAACTTTTGCTTATGAGCTACAACACCAAAAAAACCAACCCTAAATGTATAAACACTGTTTCCTTCACTGCAGTCTCCAGATCATGTAATCTGTTGATAGAAGGATATGCTGATTAGTAAATGACTGTTTACAATTTATGGAAATGGGCTAATTATGAAGAATATGTTGAGTCAGTATGATGTAGCCCTAATTTGCTATCTACAATCCTACAGATTAAGACTGTAATTCTCCAAATTCCCAGTCATGGTTGGAAAACCATGAATGCTAGTTTGAAGATCAATATATTATACAAGATCTGTAAGGTTTCCCCACCTACTATATACTCCCAAGAAAAACATATCATACTTGCCTGACTGGGAAAATTCAGGGTGGAAAAGTAATAAAGTAAATTGGAGGAGTTTACAAACTGGATTAAATAAGGGCTCTATAAAGAGTATAAGGCAACTTTTGAGGCACTTCACCAGCAGAATTTTAAAAAAAACACAAGAATAATGGCAGGGGGTTTGAGGACTTTTAGTCCAACCCCTTGTCAAGCTGGAGACCCAAATATATTGTCCAAACTCTTCTTTAAAAATCTCCAGTGAATAAGTACTGCATTGCTAGGTAGGTTTAATTTTCTTTAATTTATTCAACAAAAGACTGGATAACAATGACATATCTGTCATTGTGGATGTTTGGAGAGACCCAACTTAAGAAAGCTTTCTTTAGAGTCTTCCTCATTCACTGTGATAGGAATGATCTGAAACAACTGTCTATCCTAGTGTGATGCAAATAAATTGGTTTAAAATCTGAATTGTGGAGTGAGAGAGAGAGAGAGAGAGAGAGAGAGAGAGAGAGAGAGAGAGATGCTGAAGAGAATCAGGAATGCTGACTCAGCATGATCATACAAACCTGCAAGGAACCCACCATTCATTCTGGGGACAAACTGGGCAGCCAAGGAGAGATTTGTGCAGTTCTCCCATCTTCCTGCCCTGTTGCTAATAGTTGAATGCACCATTTTGATCCCTTTAATCAGCAAGTTACTTTAACATTTTAAAGGAGCAGAGATAACATCTCTTTTAAAATATTATTGATAATATTTCTATGGCTTCAGAATTCAGGGCATGGTTTTCAACTGTAACTCTGTCAAAAAAAAATGAAATGAAAATATATATCATTCATAATCTTCTTTTCCTCAAAGCAGTTTAGATTTTATTTTATGAATTTAGAGAAACTGTCAGAAAAAGCCGGCATTCCTGTCTTTTGTTATCAACTGGGACCTGCTGTTTCTTCCTTCCTCTCTTTCAGAAAACCTTCTTGTATTAAAGCACCCAGAGAAAGAAACATTCTCAGATATCATGCCTTGAATTGATATATCAAAGGGGGGAAAAGATGAACTAAGAAAATTGTTTCCAAGTAACTTGATTCTGCAAGAGATTTATTAGTTTATTCCACCTCTATCTTGATCTGAGGGACTACAAGCAGCAAATATCTTTGAGAGCTTGACTCTGACAGCAGGAAGATGTGAGGGGAACTAGGACTTGTCTATGATGATAGAGATCAGCTCTAACATGCTGTGCAAAGTCTGAGACATTTCTACTACTTATATTCCTAGCTTTAGTTCAAAAGAGAAACCTTTTTTACTTGCCTATTTGGGGAAAGAGATGCGCCAGTAGCAGCAAAACAAATGTTTAGGCCCAAACCAGTTCCATGACCTTGCCAAGTCATGGATGAAAGAACCATGAACTAAGCTCTGTTTGAAGGCATGTTTACTTTTTTTATTAAAGCCTATTCCAAATCTGTCACTCTAATTTCCAGAAAATTTACACAGCAAAAAGATTTTGGTAATACTGGTAGTCCTCGTTTAGCAACTGCCTCATTTAGCAACTATTCATAATTACAACACGGATGACAAAGTAACTTTGTGACCAAACCTTGTAGGTCTGCAAAGCAAAGGAAAGCTGAAATAAGATCCTAGCAGACTTGTTTCACTTACTGTGGTTTCACTTAGCAACCAGTAAGCAATCACTTCACTTAATGACTGAGTTTCTGCTCCCAATTGGGTTGCTAAATGGGGACATTTAATAAGGATCACTTTCATTACTATGGGAGTCAGTAAAACCATCTCCTTGGGGAACAATATTACAGCGAAACAAAACTCTACTGTGTCCTGAATAACATAATCATTTTGACCCAAAATGCACTTCAACACTTATGAGGTGCACAAACCTTCATTCCATCTCCATTCTGGGAGCATTTTATTCCTCAGCTAAGAAAACTGAAAAATCTGAATAATAGGCAACTTTTATTCAATACAATAATTTTAAAAGGAATGGAAGCATGAAATCTGGCCTTGGAAGAAATGGTTAAAAACAGAAGCTAAAACGGTAGTGAGTTTGCTTTTCTTTCTTCAAATCCTTATGAAAGCTGCTTGTATCTTTTAGGGTCACTACTTTCTCTGAGAGGGTGACTTCATTTCAAAATTAAAAGATAGGCTTCAACCATAAATCAAGTTTTCTTTCTGCCTTGCTCATGCAAGCCTGGACATACACATGTTTTTATGATAAATTCTGGTCACGCAATATAAAAACACATGCATTAAATAAAAAATAAACCACATAGTTGGCTTCAGATTTTATTTTAATGGATGGATGGAGGCAGTTTGCTTAAATAACATTTAAAAATTATAAAGCTGGATTTCATTTCTTCATTCCAGGATGACTTTTTGAAACCCAGGAAATGATCATCTTTGCACCCTTAGTGGAAAAATGCATGAATGGTTAAATTATTGAGCTCCATGTAAATCTCCTCATGCAGATTTTGAGATTCATCCTTTCTACAAGGATAGATCTGGATACTATTGACAGACAGGCAATGGTCTGGATTAACTAGTTGAGGAATGGATTGACAGGCAAGAGACAGCTACCTGAAAGTCAAAACCCAGATCTTCTCCAGATGCATTGATTTGGAAATGATTACTTTAGTTCACAATATTTGGAATGATTCCTAGGAAGAGAAAGAGACCAGGCAGGGAAAAATAATTTGGAATCCTAAATAAATTCATGGAAAGAGGTAACTTGTTATGAGAAATAGTTGATGCTATGTGAACCTTCAGTTCCTCAACTTTTTTTTCAGATACCATTCCTTTGTGAAAAAAATTAAAGAGAAGGTCATTTGGCTGGAAATACATTTAGAATGATCTGGTTCTGATTTCTATTGCTTTTGCAAATAGGTTCCCCATATACTTAGATATTAATATACTTTGCCAAGCAACCTTTTCAAAGCTATTTTTTAAAAACTTTGTACTTTTGTACTTTTCCATTGTAACTATCCTTTTATATTTATGTAACTGTATATTCTATATTCTCTTTTTAGAAACACACAATACACTCTTATTAAGCATTATGAAATATTGTATTTGTGTCAATGATAATTGGGCTCAGTAATATATGAAGCATGTGGAGACATCGCTGGTTGCCTCCAAGTGGGGGTGGAAGAGAGTTACAGGAGCCATGATTTGGTTGATATTCTCCTTCTTCTTCCATGTACAGATCAAACTTTAAAGTGCCAGGATGAAGCCATCTTTTTGGCTTTGTCATTGGTCAAAAATAAATCATTATCAGTACATGTTTCTGGCAGTAGCCAGATGGGACGGACTCTGCATCTCTCCACATTCAAACAGCGTTATCTGCTAAGAGTCTCCACTTGAGCATATTAGTTTAGGCACTCCAACTCTTAACCTATTCAGGGACATATCGTGGATCAATATTTCAAATGACAATCGGGCGTACCCCAGCAATGGCAATTTAGAAATACATTTAGAATGATCTGGTTCTGATTTCTAGGCTAATCCTTCTCACACTAGATCAAACCTTGGAAAACCAAGTAATGAATTCACCCAAAAGGACTTTGTCAAGACTAGCTTTAACAATGATCTCAATAAATATTGAGGCATTTGATTAATATCATGGGATTTTACAAATTGTACAAAGCCACAAACAGCAATCCTCATTATATTTTAATTTAGTTTTCCCCAATCTCTTGCGGCAGCTTAAACACATCTGAATATTTGACAGTTTTTAGAGAGGAACACAGTCGCTTAAATTGGCTGTCACAAGATGTCATGGACAAAAAGTATTCCTTCTAGCCTTGCAAGAGTCTCTCAACCGTCTCAGCTTACCTCTGTTCTGAGTAAGTGGACACACTTCATTTTGTACATGGCCCTATCATTTACTTTTCTTTTCTAACAACCCTCTAAGGTATCTCCAAAGCTGGAAGCTTTTGTAGCAGTAAAGATTACACTACACATTAGCACTTGGCTGTGTAGCATCTTATTTTCTGCTTCATTTTTTTTCAAGTCAAGTCAAGTCAAGTCAAGTAGGCTTTATTGTCATTTCAACAATATACAATACAGTACACAGTGAAACAAAACAACATTTCCCCAGGACCAAGGTGCTACATCAGACAACAAAGAAAAAAAGGGAAAAAAGGGAAAAAAAGCAGGACACAGAACTACACATAACTCTAAAACTAAAAACTTAGAAAAAAAACTATAAATACACAAGTATTTATAGGTCCAGTTTCTTTGTGTTGAGGAGTCTGATGGCTTGTGGAAAGAAACTGTTACATGGTCAAATTATTTTTCAAATTAGATGAACACAGATGGATGAGAGATAGTTATAGATATGAGATTGATAGATGATAAATATCAGTGAAATATTAATTCTGAGCAGGAATTAATGGAGGTATGGGTACCTGTTACCCATCATGACCAAAGGCTTGACAAACTGATTCAGTCTTCAAAATATATCTAGGATAAAGGATTCCCTGAGTTATTAAAGACTAGGAATAATCCCTCAAATCATTTGAGAGAATAAATATTCATTGTTCTAGGGACTTTTAGAAATTCTTGTTGAAGTAGAAAAAGAGACAAAATAATATTTTTCATTTCTGCAAAAGCTCTGATTTAAAATTAAAATTAGGTTATGATTTCCTTAATGAAAACATTAGTTAGTTTACTGAAAATGCATGACTTCCTTACCAGATCTATAGATTTAATTAGCATGATAAGAAAATGTTTCTTTTCAAACTCTGTTTTTCTGTGTAGAATTTATATAGCTACTTTTAAATTGATCATGTTAAAAAACCATCTGTTTCAACTGCACTTTTAACTGCAAAGATTTTCTTGATTTCATCTATCTGCATCTCAAGATATTTGCTGATTCTTTTTCAAGGGAATAGAAAAATGTGAAGACAGTCATAAACCTACATTCAATCCCACAACCAAGTAAAATGCTTTTAATAACATTAGTGCAGTCTTCAAAAGCAACACAAAGACAAATGTTGAAATATTAAAATGTTATTTAATAAATAATATTTCCTCCTAATTTATTCTGACTCCAAGATTTGTCCATCAGCACACTGGATACACTAATCAAGCAACCACAACATCATCATAATAAATTGGGAAAAAATGTATTGAATTAATGAAGGAAGAACTCAGAAAACTGGCTTAATACTTATATTACAATCAGAATAGAGAATTAAACTTAGCAGCTGAAGTTTTGATGGATTAATGGTAATGGGTAAAAATCCAGAGACCAATTCTGTATTTCAGATTAATGGTTCTGTTATTACGTAATAATTGAGAATCAAAAAATGCTTAATACATGCAGTAGTGCATGTAATGGAGTAGGAAGTGATTCTAAAAAAATGTTCACATCTCTCTCAATGTTTTCCTTATGAAATCTTTCTCTTTCTTTTATGATAGATATGTAATGATCAGTTCCTACATGGTCATATTCAGTTTTACTGGCTTCAATATTATAAACACCTATCAATCCTGAGACTGACAGGTTAAGTTTGCAAATGTAATACTTTTAAAAACAATAAGGGTCATGAGGAAACCAAATCCAGAATGATTCAGGTTAAAGCAAATGGAGCATTTCAAAATACTTGCAAGTTTCTGGGTTTTCCAGAGCTTACTGCTGGATAAGGTGACAGTGATTAAGGAAGGTAGGCACAGGATTGACTGAGAAACAGAGAAATAAGCTTCTGATTATTGAATCCTGTCTGAATCTGGTAACATTCTTATATGGACCCATCTAAGGCACTTCCACATGAGTCACTGGTTTTGATCATGCTGGAGTCCTGTCACCTTTCATTAATGCTCCTGCTTATAACTGCCCTGAATGGACCACCATTATCCTTCCTTTGTGAAATGTAGAAGTAGACATATTAGAATTGACTGCTATCCAGAAGTTATTCTGCTAGGACTTTGGGATCAGAGTCAAGTCACTGCTGACTTCTGGCAGCTGCCTGGACAAGGCCTTGTGGTTTTCTTGGCAAGATTTCAAAAGTGGCTTCCTCTTGCCTTCTTCTTTCTAAGCTGAGGGAGAGTGACTAGCCCAAGGTCGCCCAGCAGACTCTGTGCTTAAAGGGCGAGACTAGAACACACAGTCTCCCATTTCCAGCCTGGTGTCTTAACCACTACATCAAACTGGCTCTCACTAGGACTTCATCAGAACTATTTACTTGGAAAGACCTTTTTATTTTTTTAACAGTCTAATTTGGAATATATCAATCACAGGCTTTTCAGTTTTGTATTGAATTGACTCTTTCTTACTAAACCCCAAATATATCTCTTCTGGTCCAGACTGCATCTTTCTTGAAGTATCCATAGTTCTGGCTTGAACAAGGGAGTCATCAGAGGACACTGTAAAGCATGATTGTGTAAGATGAAAAGCAAGACAGGAACATAAAGAGAGGTCACTTAGTCTCGCCTCTTCCAGTTTGTGCAAGTTTCCTTAATTCTTCCATGGAAAGTCTATTTGAAATCACTAGCATGGAAAGCTGTGGGTCCGAAGCAAATGAGCTCCATTTGAACTCCAAAGAAAGAGCCTCCATTGCAATTTTGCATCTATGTTTAAAATGTGTGTTTTCTTGGTATATAGACATTTTAGAGCTAATTACCAAGCTGTTTCCTATTAGTACAAACTGATAAGCCACTTTCAGAGTTAAACTGGATGTATTTAGTGAATCTAATTCATAATTATGTGTTTCAAATAATTATAGGATTAGAACCCCAGTGAATTATATGATCAAATAATCTTAGGGATAGAGAAAGCTGCACTGTACTGAGATAGAACATTGGGTCTATCTAGTTTTGTCATTAACTGGTGAGAACTATTCCAGATTTCAAGAACAAGCTTTTCTCTTTCTGTATTGGATATAGTAAAGTGCTCTACAATGTACAAGGTTCCTCTGTTTCTATTTGAAGCAGTAGAAAAGATTTGATTGTAAAGAACTTCTTGTTGTTGAATATAAAAGAACTACAATCTCAACAGGTCTTGATTTGGTTTACATTCTAGTGATTGAAATAGCTGAGGCAAGCATTATTTAAATGCTAAAGTAGCAGTTCAGCTGTTCGATATCCCTAGTGCATGTAACAGAGTGAGCTCCCGTTAATTTCCCCAGCTTCTGCCAACCTAGCAGTTCAAAAGCATGTAAAAATTGCAAGTAGAAAAATAGGGACCACCTTGGCGCTCCGTGCACCTTTGGCATTTAGTCATGACAGCCATATGAGCACGGAATCGTCATCAGACAGCTAGCTTTCAGCTTAGAAATGGAGATGAGCACCGCCCCCTACAGTCAGGAACAACTAGCACATATGTGTGAGGGGAACCTTTACCTTTACCTTAAAGTAACTTTCACAGTTGGATAAAGAGATAATGATCAGAATATTTGAGATATTTCTTCTCCTAGGTCTTGGGATAGAATGGTTGTGAAGTCCCTTTTTTCAGTTTTGTCTAGCATAAGACTGGATGTTTGTTCTTTTGGTCAAGCTGTATTCTCTTTTTATATACATTATTTCACTTTTATTTTTAAGACATCCAGAGCCATCAAGGAGTCAGACGGCCTCGACATCAAAATAAATAAATACAATAGAGATTTGCAAGACCTGTTAAGTAAATCCAACTAGACTCTGGTACTAAAAAATGATAAGTTACTCACAATGTTCATCAGAGTCAGAAGATACTTCTGAACATGTTCCTTCCCATGGAACTGTACAACTGAGTCATCAACTCCAAGAAGCACTTCAATGTTGTAGTCATCATCAGCTGCATGTCTTGGATATCTTCTCCTCTTCTTCGAGGAATTGATTTCATCTTTCAGCAGATGCAACATGCTGTCTAGATTGCTCAAATCAGCCTCTAGAGAAAATCGAAATAAAAATTTTTGTTTCAATTTTAGATTTCATTTCTTATTCTTTCATAATGTAGCACTTTACAGATGTTACGAGACCAAAATATCCAGTTTGCTTGGCTTGTAATATCCTTTGATTATAGCAGCTGGTAATTCTGAGAGATACAATCCCCACACATCTGGAAGGGACAATTTGGAGAAGACTGCTATAGATTATATCATGACCAAATAAGTGAGACCCAAGAGATTCTTATACAAATATTGTATCTAACTTCAGTGAATCCAGCTTATAATAGAAACCTTAGATTGACTCATTTTCCTTTTTAAATTTTTTCAAAATATACATACTATTTAACAACAGCTGTCCCTGTCTTGGTTATGTAACATTTAAATGCTGTACATATTTTGAATGCAAGTACAAATGCCAAGTGCTAGACTGCCAATCAGAAGTTACAGAAGATTAAGGGTCATATGAGTGATATTGCAAAAGCTATATATTGTCAAATGTCTTAATGGTTTCTCAGTTCAAGACCTTTATAGACAAAACAAATTTCAGCATGGCTACCTAAAGCACTTTTTCCCCATGTAATGTGGTAACTGCTGGGAATGTACTACTGAGACCATTCACATTTGAAATTCCACCTGTTGTATGTATGTATCAGTTTTCTTTGAGTTATTTCAAAAGTTCAGTATAGCTTCTCTTGTGAGTTGTAATGTTCTGTTTTCAGAAAAGTATTGTATCTTTTCAAATTAACTTTTAGTGGTGTTTTAATAGTTCTTATTGCTGTTTCAACTAATATTTGGGGTTTAACATTTTAATAGTGAATATGATTTGATTATGATTTTGCTTTCTGGAATTATTTGTATGGTTTATATATTTGTACATAAATAACCATAGAGTTTCATAAAAAAAAGATTTTTTTTTAACCAATGCATCTCAAAGTATGGGAAGTCACAGGATGTCAGAACAGGAGTACATTAAACATGGATGTAAACTTCTAAGATAAAAATCAAACAAATAGCAGATATGGTCAAATTAAATAAATTTTCTTTTCCAATATCTAAGCTATATCTATAACAACTGGATAATTTGGAGTTGTACAGATATAGTTATAGTATGTTATATTACATTATGGACAGTAGATATGGATTGTGAACTGTAAACCAAGTATACAATGTTCTTATATTTCACACTAAAAGGAGAATAATTTGGCATTATTTCCTTATGAGAAATATTGCCAAATAGCTAGTAGCAGCATGTGTGTATATATGTGTGTATTTTAGAAAGCACATTCTACATTAATATGTATGTACATATTGATAGGCAGTTAGAAGATAGGGCATGCTGCTATATTAAGTAGAATGGGAAAATATTACTAATTGGTTTAACAATCTACTACTATGCTAATAACTTTGATTTATTTTTTTAAAATACCATTACTGCCTTGCTCTACAATCAGATGTGAAAAATATAGGAAATATAGGAAAGCGAGATAAAAAATATGACTTGGGGAGCAATAAGAAATTGGAACCAGGATTTTACAGACTTTTTGGCCATGTTGTTTGGATACATAAGTTCTTATATCTAATATACTGCAAGGACAAACTGGTGTGTGTGTGTGTGTGTGTGTGTGTGTGTGTGTGTTTAAACTGAAAGATCAATTAGGAATGATTTCTAAAAACAGTATTTTTTAAAATAAAAAAAATTCTGATAACCCATATGCTACAGTGCTCAAGATATTGGATTACGAGCAGCCATTGTTTGTTTGTTTGTTTCTAACCATTTAGTCTGTCTCTTGATGACTTTATAGGGAAGTGCTCTCCATGCTACTCTGTCAAGCACAGCTTCTTTCAATTGTTGTATTTTCAACTTTGCATCAGATTTGATGTTATCAAGCCAGCATGTTCTTTCCTTGCCCCTTCTTCTTTGTCCACTAACCATTCCCGGCATCATTGCCTTCTCCAATGAATTCACACACATAACATGGCCAAAGAAAATCAATCATAAACTTATGATTTTAGCTTCCAAAGATCTATCTGATTTTATACAATTTAACATTTCTCTGTTAGTTACTCTGCAGTAATTTATGGCAGTACCACAGTTCAAAAGCACCAATTCTTCTACAATCAGCCATTCTTAGTATAGGGTGACCAAACGCCCTCTTTTCCCCGGACATGTCCTCTTTTTCCGTCC
>JANHFJ010006553.1:176569-187103 GCA_032468195.1 Cerberus rynchops | reverse complement strand
TCCTAAATCCAGAAGGCGTGAAAGCGGCCCTTAAAGGAGGATGTTCCCCTCGGGGCAGTTTTCTGGCAAATAAATCCGGCAGCAGGTCCTGCTATTAACTGAAAGCCCCAAACTATAAATGGGAAACCCCAGAATTTAAATTTGTCAACTTAAATACACCCAGAGGCCAAAGTCAGGTTGTCAAGAAATAGGCTTCACTTTCTATTCTCAGTCAGGTTTCTCTTGGCAAATACCCATTCCGGTCACTTTAATTCTATTACTTTGGAGAAGGAAAAAAACCTACTTTTTCCGGGACTTCAAGCAGTTTTCCATAAAAAGAAAATCTTACTGGTGGAAATACTTTATGGCTTTCTTGCTTTTTCTCATAAGGTTGCCATTTTAATGCCCCCCTCCTGGAGAGAAGCCTTCACTAGGAGACTTCTCCCCCAAGCAAGGATACTATACATAGGGCTGTATTGCAAAAGAAATGCCATTATTATTTTACCCCATTATTTTACTTTTGACAACCAAATTGCAGATCCAATCTTTGTGAAGTGGAGAGCATGGACCATGTTTTCGAAAAGAAGATTCTGATGGAACATTTTTGAACCAAAATTCATGGATGAGATGTAATTTCACAAGTTTTAGGATACATTAGTTTAACTTGGTTGTGATTACCTGTTTTACATTCACAGTCAAAAATAACATATCCCTATCTGTGAGCTCATAAATTAATTTGGGACAGTTGATTAAATAAAACACAATATCATTCTGAGATGTGGAACCCAATCTTATGTACATTGGGGGTTGGGACAAGTTTCAGGAAATAGTGGCACTACAAATTGCAACATCTGACCTTTCTGCTTGTAGAACAGTGAACACAAATCACCTGAGACTCTAGAAAAGGAAGTGGTGTTTACTTGTAACACTGGTTTTGTGAGGTTGAGATTCATTAAGAATAACTAGATGTTCTCTTGCCAAGCTTGTTTCTGGACATAATTCTGTTTAGCCATACTTTATCAAAAGTTAGTTACTTAAGATTGTAACACCTGTGTTATCGCAGTGAAACACTTGCTTAAAAAAATCATATATTTTTATTTAAAAGTAGCCATTGCATTAAGATAGTAGAGAAACTGGCACATTTGTCTTAAATAATACAATAACCAGGTAAGTCTTTGGTGTCCATCCGTTAATGACCACTGAGTTACAACAGCACTGAAAAAGTGGACTTGCAACCAGTCCTCAACCTTATGACTATTGCAGTAGGAGGCAGTGCTTCTTGGTAGTAATGGCAAGCCTAGCAGAGAGAGAAGGAAAGGAACATGATGATTGCACCTGGGAAAACGGGAAGGTCCACTGGGATGGTGGCATGGGAATACAGCAGTCTCTTCAGGGTAGCTGAAAGAACAGAATTGGGGGAGAGAAAGATATGTGGAAGGAATAGAAGAATTTCTCCAAGAAGTTGGAGAATTGAATTCTGGACTAGGAGGACCAAACCAGGGATGGCTTGAATCTAGGTGGATCTTTGCCTAACAATCCCAGGATTCATTTTATGAGAACAACTGGGACTGCTTTGTTTAGCTACAGAGGTATTGATATGGGTTTGGGTCATTAATTGAGGACCACCTATATGCTGAAATGGAAATAAAGAAGAGGCTTATCTAGCCTTTATTATTTTTATAACTAACTCAAGGTGATGAGCATAACTAATATTCCTTTCTCCTTCCATTTTCTCCATAGTAGTAATCCAGTGAAGTGAGCTAAATTGAGAATGAGTGACTGGCCCAAAGTCCAATTCACCATATCTTGATTTCTAGTCCAGTGCCTGAACTACTAAAGAAAACTATATCAAAAGCCACATTTCTCAAAAAAAGTAAGTCCAGCACAAAAACACTATTTGTTTTCATGTAATTAAGTTGTAATTAAATTTACTTAAATATTTGTTTTTTAATCAAGCATTTAGTTACAATTTGATAGGATTTGAAGGTCTCTGAGGGCTACATCTAACGCTTTTAAGAGGCTTGTGCCATCCAAGTACCTCAGGTTCCACACACACACACACACATACACATACCTCTGTTCTGCATTATTATTGATTGCATTACCAATTCAAGCAAGTGGTAATAAACGCCTTTTAAGCTAAGGGAATTTTTTGAAGATGCCAGTTGTAACTATTAAGATTTAGACATCATGTTTCACAGGAAAGGAAAAGAGAATGCTACAGATCAAAATTCCAAATAGATAAGAAAGACAAGAAATCAATAATTTCAATTGAGACTTTTTTTACTGAATTTTTTTGGTACTAGAAGTAACCTTTTTTCCTATTTGGCACATTTTAATTTTCCTTTAGCCACACAGGATATTCTTTGCTGTTATATAAAAGTTATGTAAAAGTTATGTATCATTCTATGAACAGAATAGTCTAGGTAACTTAGGGACATTGTTTTTATTCTGGATCCTTCTGATGTTGGAGCCACCAATCCATCCCTAGAATGAAAGATTAGCAAACTCTGGAGGAGGTAGAATTATTAGTAGAATTATTCCAAAATGAACCTCTTAAAACCCACCAATTAGCATGGCCTGGAACTTTTGTAATGGAACTTTTTTCTTTCAAGTTGGTACTTTTTAATAAATAAATCTTTCCCTTAGATTCCAAGCACTGCATCACAATCCTTCATCATTTTTGTTTTCCTGTTGGTCTTACGTAGATTCAGAAGCATAGCTGTAAATCAGATCTGGGCACTTTATGCCCCTGGACCACATCTGGCTCTTTGGCTGTTCCTGTCCAGCCTGTATGGATTACTTTTATTTTGAAAGCAATGGTTTTTAAAAAATGTGTGTGTGTTTGGATTTCCACAACAGTCTGTTTCTCATGTGGCCCGTTGGTAAAATTAATTGCTCACCCCTGCTGTAAATAAAAATCATCCCATATTTTTTATTTAATCTTAAATTAAAACAATCTATTTTACAATTCTGTCAGGGGGACAGAAGTTTGATGAGTACTTATGTCCTTAGGCACATGGGATTCTGTTGTATTCCCCATAATTTAACAGCATAGGTTTGGGTATTTTCCAGCAGGAAAAGAAGTTATATAATTTAGGAGGAAAGGCACTACTCAGAAATCAGTTTTTGATACTGGAATCCTAGAATCAGAATATATTAGATTTGTAAGGGAGCTTAGAGGTAATTATCAAATTTTCATAATAAAAGTGTATCATGGTGACAGCATTTCTGGCAGAAGATTCTTCAATCTCTTCTTGAATATCACTTGCGCAAAGCCCATTGCTCCCAAGACATTTACATTTCATTGGTCTTCATCTCTTAACTCTAAAAATGCAATTTTCTGGTAATTTTCTATCCAATTCTGTTTCCTTTTTATATCCTGGTTCTATTCTTGCCTTCTGAAACAGTAAAATACAGGATGTTACCATTTAGTTTTCCATTGTTACCATCCATATATATGGAAATACCATAGATATTGTTCTAGCTCTCTTAGTTGTGTATTCCTATACAAAATATAAGGATCTGCTTAATAATTTTTAACTGATGTCCAAAAATTTTATAGCTTATTTATAAGGGATTAGTTTCTAAAATCATGATTATGGTGTGATAAGTTAAATGTGATTGTTTCAGGGTGTTTTGGAAAAGCTTCAGGTTTAAGAAACATGTGGAGATACTAATTCAGCTTTATGAGATGAAAGGACTTGGATGATTTTCTTCTGAGGTAAGTAACATTCAGAGCAGAGATGGTTTCTGCGATATTTTAGGTACCTGGGCTGGTCTTCTTATTATAACCCAGGAAATTGAAAGATATGTAACAGCAAGATTTTGCATCCACTTGTGACACACAGTGTGCAGATGTTATCTGAAAATGCTGTGACCAAAGGTTATTGGTACACTCTTATCAAAAATTTGCATTTGACTCCCAAGAGAAATGCAACATTGTGGGAAGGCTGATATTTATCTTGCCATAATGTTCAAGCCCTTTGCTTTGACTCTCTTCTTAAGATCAAATATGGTGTCATTTAGTGGTGTCACAGAAAATGCAGCTTACAAAACAGATGGTTCTTGATGTGTTATTCAGGCAGCCAGTTTCCGCCTATGTAGGATTGGCATCAGTATAGCAGCCAGAGGGACAACCCATGTTATTCAAGCAACTGGCAGAAAAAACGTTCAACAAAAGACGATTTATTTTTATGAGCCATAGTGCAATGAAGGCAGAGCTCTCAGCATAAAAAAGCAAAAGAAGGTTTTGTTCCAAAATATATTACGTAGGTATTGGTTTTAAAAGAGATATCAGTCACAATGCAGCTCTAATTTAAATGTCCAATATCTGGAGAGGTTAGATCTTCTGAGAACATCATAAATTTGGTGGTGGTAGTTATATCATCAAAGAAACTGTATCTTCAAAATAATTCTAACAAGATTTTCTTCATTTTAAATATTCCACAGATGACAAAGTAACACAAATAGGAAGTATTGGACAAAGGTAAGTTACTACATTATGACAACTTTTTAAAAAATCATAGTCAAATTCTAAACTATTCATTAGACAAGTGTGGAAAGATTTGGCAGAATTCTCACTGAGGTAACAACTTCATAGTTGCAATTGTCAGGTCATGAAATATTTTAACAGTTTTATTAACTTTTGTAATGGATTCCAAATCAGATATAAAGCGGCAACCATATAAGTGAAGTATTCGGAGTCTGTTGGAATGAAAAAAGAACATCAGTAGAATAATGGATTCATAATTGCAAAATTATTGCACAATCACAGGTATGCCCTTGAAAGTTGTTTCTTTATAATAATTCAGAAGTTTCTTTATTGTAAAATATATTGCAGAGAGTATGAGTACTGCAACATATATAATTCATAAAGTACTGCTAGAATGGGAAGCAAATGGGAAACACTGGGCATATTTCTGTAAGCAATGAACCTGCAGTTCAAATTTTGTTCATTTCTAGGAAACAACAATGTGACATAAATAATAAACAGTGAGATTAGCATTACAATATCTCTAAAGAATGTATTAAACAAGGAACTTTTGAGAGAAGTCAGTCGTTTACTTGAAAAGAAACTAAAGGTTATTTCACTACAACTATTAAATAAAACAAACAATAGAAGATATTGGAAGTAAATTGCTCCAGAATTAATTATAGCACTCCATATTTGATTTATGTACACTAAATCACATCTGAGCTTACACTGGTTCTTAACATACTGTAAGTGTAAAAACACAGATAATTATTCTTTTGAAAATTAAGTTCTACAACTTAACAAGGCTTAAAAGTAATATCTTCAAATCACCCACAAAACAACACAACAAATATCCTAAAGTTCTACCTTTATAAATATCCTTAAGTTACAAGAATTGAGCAGTCCAGTTTTTAGACTTATACATTATACAGGCCACAAACTCTTTCCTACCCTTTATTACATGTTTTATCAATCTGACAAACTTCCTGAAATGTGGACCAGTTCCAAGAAAGATCAGCAATGGGAAATGAAACTTCTTAACATGTTCATCCATAAAATATCCCTGGCATTATTTCTGCTGTCCTTTTCCTTATTAGCATAAATATTTGCTTTACTCTGTACTATGTCCCTACCATACTATACACTATATTTCTCACATCTATAAGCTTATGTTAATAAAGAATACTGATTGTTCTTATCCACCTAATTTCAGCAATATTTTATAAATGAATCAATTACAGTTAAATTTGTCATCAATTTTAAAGTGATATGCAGCAATAAAATCACCGTCTTGGTAACAAGACTCATAACCACACCCTTTGAATATTAATTCAGTGTAATTTGAGATGTACAAATATGGGTGACATCTACTGAAAACTTAAATCTGTTTACCTAACAGATTTAGATTGTCTGGAAATACAAATATTTTTCACTCATGATGTTGGTTGGCTAAGCATAAAAGTTAAAGCACTGAATAAATGCTTGAACAGGAAGTAGGTTCCAGTCTCTTATTTTGAAATGTTAATTTTTTTCCCCAAGATAATGGGAAGCTTCTGTAGGATAAAGTCCCAATCCCAAGAAAAATCTTTAATGAAAGAATGCTTGGGACCTAAATATATTCAGGATACAAATGACCATCTATCTAGAAAAGGAAGGGACATGGGGAAATAGAGTACATTCTGAGATCCTTGATGGGATAGCGAGTATAAAATATAAATTCTGATAAATGAGTATTTTGTAAGTGATCCTGCTAAAAGCATCAGCCATTTAGTGAGAAATGTTCAAAACACATTCTCTAAATTCCAGGTCCTCCCAATGGTACCCAAAGGTTAGGAATCTATAATTTAATTATTTAAAACAGGAGGGCATGCAATAAAATGTAATGTGGAACACTGCTGTTACATGTTGCAGCATTTCTCCATATACTATTCCTAGATATTTCAGTCCATTGCTCCTGTATTTCTAACCTGGATTAGGGTTCCCATTAATTTATTGTGTGTGGATAAAATTTATTTCTAAAGCTACATTAGGATTTATCCTTGAATATCAGAAAAATATATTCTATCATGAATTTATCTAAACCTTTACTCAAATCATTAAAATTAAAGATGTTATAACACATTGAAACATCGAATTTGATTAAGTAGGAACACATAATACAAAATAGTTTATGTCTCTTGGATGGGTTAATAATAGGAGACAGAGGGATCCTATTCTTTTTCCCATGTCTTTTTTATATAATAAACCTTGGTCATAACCCCTGGCAGTTTCTTTTTTATTATTTTAAACATATTATGTACCGAGGACTAAATAACACCATTTATAAGCCCTAAATCTCCTGATTATTATGACCAATAAGCCATAACATCTGGAGACCACTGGGATAGCTATCCTTGCAACACCATTTCAATAGTTAAAACAAACTCACCCTGCAACTTTCCGAAATGAAATAGTTTGAATTTTAGAGAGACTTTAGCATCAGTTTAAATTACACTCACCTTTTGCAATTTTTACATAGTTTTGCAACTGCATCTAGAGAGATATTCCGGCAGAAATTAAGCTTCAGACTCTCTAAGGTATTAAAGCAGAAATTAGCCAACAAGCAAACCCTGAAATCCAAGAATAACATTATGCTTTTACTTTTAGATTTGAAAAGGAGATCTGTGTTAGACAAGTATCTTGGATGCATTGTTTGTACAATATTAGGTGGGTCTATGTCCTTAATCCTCAAACAATTGCAGTGACACAGTAAAGAGAATGGTTTCTCTGTTTTCTCTAATTAATTCATGGCATATTTGGTTAGCTTAGAGGACTATATACAATTTTCATTAGTATTAGACTCTAAGTAAGCTGTGGGGATCCTGTCATAAACTTATTCTCCCCTAGAAGAGATACTAGTGATTTAAAATGATGGAAGAATAGCTCTGCCGCCCGAGTGATCCTACAGCCATGCATTTCTCCTTTTATTTCCTTGGCTCTTCATTGCAGCTCTAGAATTCAGATCAAAAAGTAATGCTTTTCCTCTGGTGCTAGCTGATCCCTCCCACTTTTGCTCATACCCACTGAGAGCAGCTGAGAAAGGAGCCCCTATAAGCCAATCTCTTCATTACTGTTTACAGGTGTGATGGCTGGTCTTCAAAGAAATAAAAACACAAATCAACAAATTCAGCAGAAGGCCTTTTGCCCAGCGGCCAGAGCTGGTATCATAGCGAAACAGTGTACTTTCATGGGGCTCTGTGCTAAGCTGCTGAATTCTGCCTGCCAGGAGGTCCAGTTGGACTCAATTGGACCCAAGCCACCTTGGAGAGATGGTGAAGATAGAGGGGAAATTCCATTGATCACAAGGAGTCAGCAAACTCCTTGTCTTATCCAGAAAAACCCCTGAAACTGGTTGGGGGAAAAGACAGCCATTAAACTGGCGAGACTGAGGCTGTGACAATTCCAATGAAACAGCAATAAAGGAAAGTCAAAGGTAAAATTCAGCAGGTTCTAGCAGGTTCGCCAGAACCAGTAGTAAATTTTTGGAGCAGTTTGGAGAACCGTAAAGCAGTTCAGAGAACCGGTTGTTACAAGAAATCTCCTTTTGTTTTTTTTTCCACTTTACAGGGTTAATCCTGTAAGGAAGGCAGGAAAAAACCATTCTGGTGTTGTTTCTAGCCTAATATTTATTGCCCTGCTTAGAGAAAGTGCCCACACAAACTATCTGGATTACTAAATTGGCAAATTATACTAAGAACTATGGTCTCCCTGCCCCCTGTGTTAACAGGAGAATTAAAAACAAAAAAAGAATTGCCCAAAGAATCATGGATATAGAAGCTCAAAATGACATAGCCACACTTGTAGCCTGCAATGGCTGAGCAAATATAAATGCACCTTCCAAATGGACAACTATTTAAAATCACAATTGCCAAAACACCTCAGGAAGACATTTATCAGAGCAAGATTCGAACAGCTTGATACAATGATTAGATTTGGGAGATTCCATTATATCCCATACAATGAACGTACTGTATCTGTGGAGCTGAAAAGGTAGAAGATCTGATTCATATATTATTTGATTGCTGTTCATATAAGGGGGTGAGAGGTAAGTACCTTGATCCACATATTAAATGTATGGCCCAATGGGAGGCCCATATTAAAACAACATATCTCATGTGTGGCCAGAATCTGAAAACAACATTTAATACAGCACAATTTCTGACTAAAATGGTCCCATTGAGATCAGCATATGTTGGCCTGATTGTGGTAGATTGCAGGGGTGATAAGAAATATAATTTTATGTCATTTTATTCTATTTTATATATTTATGTATCAAATTATATACAGATAATTTACTTACATTTAGTGCTACTGATATCTCTTCTGTACCTTCTTGAATATTTTCTGTTGCCTTGATTTTTGATTCCAGGTCATTCAACCATTTGTTTTCAATATCGAAATATAACAAAAGCTCATGCCAGCATGCCCATACCTCCTGATAAATTAGTTTACAAAAAATAAACAATTAAAAACAGTTTTTTTAAAAACAACCTAAAAGATATTTTAGTTTTTCAAACAATGAAATGTCATGAATGTAACATTTGCACTAGTTTACCTGGACAAATAATGCTATAAAATCTCTTCTATGACAAAAAAAAGGAAACAACATTGACTGTCAATTAACAAATTCTCATAATTATGTATTTGCAAGAGTATTAAAAAGAGATATTAATTTTTTTTACATCTAACCCATTATTTTCTATAGAGGTTGTTGGCAGACTTGCTTATAGGCCATGGTTACTTAATTACTCTATTTGGAATGCTAAGTGAAGTGGTCATTAAGTGGAAATCACTACCACAAATGTACTTTCTGGCTAAAAAGAGACAAAAATTTCTTGGTTTCACACCTTCAAGTTTTGTTTTCTTCCTAACCAATCTCCTGCCCATTGGAATCCTCAGGTAGACGATTACTGTCTCCACAGATACACGTACACAATGAAAAAAGTGCAATTACCCATAAATCTGATGCTATGAGCCATGAGCACACTATGCAAAACTTACAATATTCTCTTGAATGCCCCTCCTCTTCAAATTCTTCCCTCTTGAGGGAGGGAGGAAAAAAGCAAGCAAATTATATTGGCAATCTCTCCTTTTGCATGACACTTTCCTACTACTGTTTTTTTGCTAAGCAGTATCAATACTCTTCTTGGAAAGAAATACCAATGATAAATGTATGGGAAGTTAAAATAGATTTAAGATATTCCTCAACTTATGACGATTGATTTAGTAACATTTGGAAGTTACAATGGCACTGAGAAAAATGACTAACAACTAGTATTCACACTTACAACAGTCATAGCAATTCTATGACCAGGATTTGGGCACTTGATAACCATTGGGCATTTATGACAAAGGCAGGGAGTATATATGAGTTGGTCTTACCACTCATCATCTTACTTCATATGTACACATATACCTCTTTGCAGTTTAATATTTTCCAAAAAAGAAGCTCAGATCAAACTCTGAAGTTTTTATTAGCTCCATGTTAATTTTCTCAAATTAACAAGGACTGGGATATTGTCAGAGGAAGAAAAAGCATAGAAACATTCTTATTTTAGTTTTAGAAAAAAACCAACCTCCAGTGTTTTGCATTTCCCATTTAGCCTGCTGCATAGTCGCTGGTAATTCTTAGTTAAAATGTCAAGTTCTTTTTTCAAAGCCTCATGAGCTGCAGGTGGAGCCCTTGCTATAAAATTGTTTACAGAATCAGTGAGAAGTTTTACTTTCACCTCTTTCTGTTGGGACTCTTCTTTTGCTCTCTGCAAACACAGAAATGTAGAAGAAATATTATGCCAATAAAATATTATACAAATAAAAAGGCAACAGTCAGGGTTTAGAAGAAATGCAACCTACTCTCCTGAATTTGCATGACATTAGTTGTGTTAACAACATGTACAATAATATAGAAAATTTCATTTAATCAATAACATTTAATTTAATCAATAACATTTCAATTAATTGGTTTTAAATTTTTTAAATTTTAAATTTTTATAATTTTATAATTTTTAATCACTTAATTTTATATTTTTAATCTGTTTA